>VDFB02276491.1:0-43714 GCA_007258455.2 Sequoia sempervirens
TCCATCCTTGTGTGCTCTTTTAATGTGGCAAGAGTATGAGAGTATTTTCCCCACAGTTTATTTAACCAAGATGTCAAATTATCCTACCTCTTCTTGACAATTGCTGCAATTACATCATGCTTTCCCTAGGAATAAGCACTTGATCCTACCCAATGATATTTTTCCTGAGAACTTTCTCCTTGAGTGAGCATTTTTGTTGGCCCCATTGAAATACCAACCAAGTCTTTTAGTCTATCATTCTCTCTCAATATTCTTTCATTATTTTCCTTGTACATTTCTCTTTCTTTTATCAACATCTGAATTTGTGCTTTATTCAATTTTGCAATATTGAACCCAATTTTTGTAGTAGCCATAGCATCAACCTCTCCAACTTTTAGGGTCATAACATGGCCAAATTCTTTCTCTTTGTCAATTACCACTAATTTCCTATGAGGTGGGTATAAAGCCCAGATCATCAATGATCCTTCATTAGTATTGTACTTAGAGCCTACATACACCTATGTTACCTTTTCCTTGTCAAGCTTGTGTGTAGCATTACTGTCCCTCAAGAAACTATCAAAGACTAATGCAAAGTTCAAGTCAAGGCTAGGAAAGATTATGACACTAGCGTTCTCCAACATTTTCCTCCCTTTTTCAAGAGTCATATTTGTCATTTCATCATCCACACACTTTCTCAATTGGCTCAGCAATTGTTCCTCATTTCCTGAAGTGACATCATCAACATTTTCTCTTATTTCCTTCCCCTTCTGCTTATACAAGAATGCCTTGAATTCTAGGGAGTTTATAAACTCATCATCTGAAACAACTGATCTATATTCAATATGCCTTGCATCAACATCACCACTTTCAATACTTTGTTCTCTAATTGGGAAAACATGTTGCTGAGTCCTCAACCTAGATACCTTTTCTGGTTTGCCCTGTGGCACATTATCCTTTTGTGTCTCCTCTTCTCCAGAAGACAATTTCTCTGTATCCTGCAGCCCTTGGTTATACCTTTCAACTACCATTTCAGCTTCATCTTCATCCAAATTCCTAATCATATCTTCAAAAGGATAGGGCACATGCTGATACCCTCCAAAGTTAATCTTCATCTTAGCAGAATTAATATATCCCTCTAGATCAAAGTCTTTCCTGGGTGGTCCTCTCTTCATATTATAATGCAACAATCTATCAAGGATTGAATTGTATCCTTCCTTAGCCAACACAGTGAAGTCACCAAAACACAATGTACTAGGCATAAAAGCCTGCTTCCCAAAAGAGATGAAATGCATCACACTGTACTGACAATCTCCAAATATGCAACTCTATTTGGAACAGTTCTTGGTGGAATGAAAGGGGCATCTTCAAATCCATATACTCTGATCATTGTAGCTCCCTCCAAACAATACCAATCTCCCCAGTTATGATCAATTGGCCCATTGAAGTCTTTTGACCGAAGGAATCTTTTAATCTCATCAGTCAATGAATAATTACAAGGATATTGATACAACTTATACAATGTTTTTACAAAATGTTCTTCGAAATGAATGAAACTAGAACTAGCGAACTTGCTGTCCCAAATAGCAGTCCACAACTGAATAGGCAATGCTTCACCTTCCTTACCAATTTGATAAATTCTCATTTCTAGAGACCATACTCCTAACTCCTGTCCAAAATATACCACCATGTGCATCAACAATGAATAGTGTCTGAGATGAACAATAGATGATCCACCCTTGATAGCCATCAATCCTGAATCAAGCTCCTTAGAAATTTATGAGGCATAGTCAAATGGTGTGGAATTATGATACTGGATATCTGCTGTGATAATCATTGGAACAATTGACATGAATTTTGGGGCATCCATTCCCAACACTTGGCACACTAAGAAATAAGTGTACTTCATATAGGGCTCAAACAAGTCCACATGATAAGGAGGCCCTTCACTATCTTGTAGAGAATCTGGCTTGCTGCCCTATTTAATCCTGTGAATTGGCAACCTTTAGCCCTTATAAATCATATCCATTCTTGAGAATTCCTTCTCCAACTCTTCACAACTAATCACCTCATTGTAGAACTCCTCTAATTTGAAAACTTCACCTATTGCTTCTTTTGACACATATATCTATGGTTTTCCAGATGGGTCACATATAGCTTTATGTTTTGGATCATAATGATCCACAAGCAATTTAACTAGTTCTGTATTTACAAATACATTAGGGCACACCAGTTTCCCTACATTCAGCTTCCATGGATTACAAACTAGTTCAAAGCGGTTTCTTCTATTATATTGAAAATTGAATAGTTCATACCCTCTTACGGCAGTCCAGACATCACCTATGAACTTGCATTTATCATCCAATCTATCAACTTCTGCCCTAAGTTGTGCAGACCTTCTGGCTTTAGGCCCTGAACCAGGTAGTTGATCAATAAGGTCCTGGTTTAACCTCCATTCAATGCCCTCATGCTCTATATCAACCTTTTATTTCTTTCCATTTGATTGACTACTCTCACCAAGTTTCCTACTTTTAGCCTTTCCAGAACTAGCAGACTCCATTCTTCAAAATCACAGAATTAAAAATGTGGAAGGCTAAGAAGCAATTACTTATAGTATTCTGCTTGAGCTCCTTAGACTAAAAAGTGTCTCGGTTCTCTATTTGCCTTGGTAACTCTTCTGCTATCAATTTGGCACTGATGCATTGATTAAACCTTCGCTGTTATATCCCTTCACACAATTAATGAAGCACAAATGAAGGCTCCTTTGAAACTGGCACTGTCGCATCAAATGTCCTATTAGTGAGAGATTTTCAAATATGGGGTGAAGTCCTTTTGCAATGTTTATTACACCTTTCGCAAAGACATTATGTGGTCTTACCGACACTTGGAACCAAATTGATGATTATCGCTTATGTTTTTCATGTCGCTGTGACAATTCCAAGTCAGGGAGATGTTACATAGACTTCATTATGTCTTACCGATATGCATTCTTCAAGTCATTCTCCAGTCGCTGAGACACAATTACCCTTTCACCAATGAAACCACACTTCAGCATGACCATTAAGTTTCTCACCAAAGAAATAAATCCTATTGTTGAAATAATACCATTGGCAAGACAATGAATCTTCGAGAAGACTCATACCGATGCCAAATGTCTTGCCGAACCCATTTCTCCAGATTACTCTTATTCGGTGAGACTAACCCTGAAATACTCTATTGGTGTAACTTTAAAATCTCAGTGAAACTCACGTTGAAGACATCTTCTCTTGCCAATGCATATCTTTATCGGCGTAACTTTTGAGTCGGCAAGACTGCAAGACCTTACTCCAAAATACTTTGATAGAATCCCCTTGTATTTGGTTCGGCAAGACAGGAGCCACTTGCCAAGACCTTACCCCAATGCATATAAGACTTACCGATACATTTTCTTATGAGCTAATCGGTGAGACAATATGATTTTGTTATGACTTCACGTCGATACCAATCAGTTTGGCCGAAATGACCCTTCTATGTGCTAGTCGGTAAGACATATTGAATTCGTCGTGACATTACATCGATGCCTCAACCCTTTGCCAATATATTTTTTATATGTTGTTCACTAGGACAAAATACTCTGCTATAACCTCATCCCGAATATGATTCTTATTCTGATATGAATCTTCTCTGTCACCGAAACAAAAGAAGTGTCCTACCGATAATCTGCAACAAACATACATTAGTGAAAAATACATAGGTCAGGGAGACTTTCACTATGTCTTGCTGATATGGGTAATACAATGGAATGTGAAGGACTAGATGGATTCAAATGGACTTCATGACAGAAAATAAGCAAGACAATGCGAAGAGGGAATTTTATGCTTATGATGAGGACTCATGTTGGAAACTCATGAATGCAATCAACTGTAAAATTTTCAAAATTTCACAGTCCTAACAAATCCTACACCCTCAACCCTCATGGACCTATGACCTATACCCTCAACCTTATACCTAAACCTTTAAAATTTTCCCTCAACCCTCAACCCTCAACCCTATACCTTAAACCTTAAACCCTACACCCTACACCCTTAACCTTATGCCTTATACCGTCAACCCATACCCTAAACTTGATACCTAATATCTTAAACCCTAATCATTATACCCTATACACTTAGCCTTAGACTCTCAGCCATAAACCCTCAACCTTATAACCTCAACCAAATAAGTATGCCCTAATCCCTCAAATCTCAACCCTATACCAAAAAAAAAAACCTACAAACTCAACCCTCATCCCTATTCCCTATACCCTAAACCTTGAACATTATCCCTCAACACTATAATTAAACCCTAAACCATACACTCTCAACCCCTCAACCTTTGCCTTATACCCTCAATCCCTCAACCCTATACCCTATATTTAAGTCCTAATACATCAACCCTCAACCCTCTACCATAAACCCTAAACCCTACACCCTCAAACCTCATCCTTATACCCTATACCCTCAACCTTATACCCTAAACCTTGAACATTGTCCCTCAACCCTATACTTAAAACCTAAACCATACACTCTTAACCCTTAACCCTATACCTTATTCCCTTAATCCATACACTAAACCCTATACCCAATATCCTAAAACCTAATCCCTATACCCTATACACTTAAACTTAGACACACAATAGATTGAACATTATCCCTCAATCGTAAACCCTTAACCATATACCCTTAACCCTCAACCCTATACGTAAGCCCTAATCTCTCAAACCTCAACCCTATACCTTAAACTTTAAACCCTACACCCTCAACCCTCACCCCTATACCGTATACCCTCAACCTTATACCCTAAACCCTTAACATTGTCCCTCAACCCTATACTTAAAACCTAAACCATACACTCTCAACCCGTAACCCTATGCCTTATTCCCTCAACCCATACACTAAACCCTATACCCAATATCCTAAAACCTACTCTTTATACCCTATACACATAACCTTAGACACTTAATAGGTTGAACTTTATCCCTTAGCCATAGACACTCAACCCTCAACCATATACTTAATCCCTAATACCTCAACCCTCAACCTTATACCTTAAACCTTAAATGCTACACCCTCAACCTACATCCCTGTACCCTACACCCTCAAACTTATACTTAAACCTTTAACATTGTCCCTCAACCCTTAACCCTCAACTATATACCTTAAACCCTAAACATATACACTCTCAACCCTTAACCCTAAACTATATACCCAATATTTTAAACTTTAATCCCTATACCATAAAAACTTAATCTTATACACTCAATAAGCTGAACATTATCCCTCAATAGTAAACCCTCAAACCCATACTTAAGCCCTAATCCCTCAACCCTCAACCCTATACCCTAAACCCTACACCATCAAACCACATCCCTATAATCTATACCCTCAATCTTATACTCTAAACCTTGAACATTGTCCCTCAACCCTATACTTAAAACCTAAACCAGACACTCTCAACCCTTAACATTATTCCTTATTCTCTCAACCCATACACTAAATCCTATACCCAATATTATAAACCCTAATCACTATACCCTATACATAATCTTATACACTCAACGAGCTAAATATTATCCCTCAACTATAAACCCTCAACCCAATACTTAAGCTCTAATCCCTCTACCCTCAACCCTATAAATTAAACCCTAAACCTTACATCCTCAACCCTCATCCCTATACCCTATACCCTCAACATTATACTGTAAACCTTGAACATTGTCCCACAACCCTCAACCATAAACATTATACCTTAAACCCTAAACCCTACACCCTCAACCCTTAACACTATGCCTTATACCCTCAACCCATACGCTCAACCCTATACCTAATATATTTAACCCTAATCCCTATACCCTATACATATAATCGTATACGCTTATCAGGTTGAACATTATCCATTAATCATAAATCCTCAACCCTCAACCCTATACCCTCAACCCAATACTTAAGCCCTAATCCATCAACCCTCAACCCTATACTTTAAACCCTAAACCCTACAACCTTAACCGTCATCCCTATACCCTCAACCTTATACCCTAAACCTTGAACATTGTCCCTCAAAACTATACTTAAACCTAAACCATAAATTCTCAACCCTATAACTTAAACCCTAAACCCTACACCCACAACCCTGATTCATATACCTTATACCCTCCAACTTATACCCTAAACCTTGAATATTATCCCTTGACCTACAACCCTCAACCCTATACCTTAAACCCTAAACCATACACTCTTAACCCTTAACCTTATGCATTATTCCCTCAACCCATACCCTAAACCTTATACCCAATATCCTAAACCCTAATCCCTATACCCTACACACTTAATCTTATACACTCAACAGGTTGAACATTATCCCTCAATTGTAAACCCTCAATCCTATACCTTATACCCTATACCCTCAATCCTATACTTAAGCCCTAATCCCTCAACCATCAACCCTATAACTTAAAACCTAAACCCTACACCCTTAACCCTCATCCTTATACCCTATACCCTCAACCTTATACCTTAAACCATGAACATTATCCCTCAACACTCTACTTAAACCCTAAACCATACACTCTCAACCCTTCACCCTATGCCTTATACCCTCAATTCCTCAACCCTATACCCTAAACCCTATACTTAAGCCATAATCCCTCAACCCTTAATCCTATACCTTAAAACCTAAAATCTACACCATCAACCCTCATCCTTATACCCTATACCCTCAAAGTTTACCCTAAATGTTGAATATTTTTTGTCAACCCTCAACCCTCAACCTTATACCTTAAAACCTAAACTCTATACCTAGTATCTTACACCCTAATCCATAAACCCTATACACTTAATCTTATGTACTCAATGGGTTGAACATTATCCCTCAATCATAAACCCCCAACCCTCAACCCTATACCCTTAACCCAATACTTAAGCCCTAATCCCTCAACCCTCAATCCTAAACCTTAAACTCTAAACCCTACAACCTCAACCATCACCACTATACCATATACCCTCAATCTCATACCCTAAACCTTAAACATTGTTCTTTAACACTATGGTTAAACACTAAACCATGCACTCTCAACCCTCCATCATATTCCTTATACCCTAAACAGTCTCTCAACCCTATACCCTATACCCTCAACCCTATACTTAAGCCCTAATACTTGACCCCTCAACCCTATACCTTAAACCATAAATCCTACACCCTCAACCATCATCCCTATACCCTATACCCTCAACCTTATACCCCAAACCTTGAACATTTTCCCTCAACCTTCAACCCTCAACCCTATACCTTAAACCCTAAACCATACACTCTCAACTGTTAATCCTATTCCTTATTCCCTTAACTCATACCCTAAACCCTATAACCAATATCCTAGACCCTAATCCCAATAACCTACACACTTAATCTTATACACTCAACATGTTGAATACTATCCCTCAACCTTCAATCTTATACTCTATACCCTCAACCCTATACTTAAGCCCTAATAGCTCAACCCTCAACCCTATAACTTAAACCCTAAACCCTACACCCTCAACCCTCATCCCTATACCCTATACCCTCAACCTTATACCCTAAACCTTGAACATTATGTCCCTCAATCCTATACTTAAAACCTAAACCATACACTCTCAAACCTTAATGTTATTCCTTATTCCATCAACCCATACCATACATCCTAATCCAATATCTTGAACCATAATACCTATACCCCATACACTTAATCTTATACACTCAATAGGTTGAATATTATCCCTTAACTGTAAACCCTCAACCCTCAACTCTATAGCCTATACCCTCAACCTTATTCTTAAGCCCTAATCTTTGAACCCTCAAACCTATACCTTAAACCCTAAATGCTACACCCTAAAACCTCATCCCTATACCCTATACTCTCAACCTTATACCCTAAACCTTGCACATTGTCACTCAACCCTCAACCCTCAACCCTATACCTTAAACCATCAACCCTTAACCCTATGCCTTATATCCTAAATCCATACCCTAAACCCTATACCCAATATCTTAAAACCTAATCCCTATACCCTATACACTCAATAGGCTAAAAATTATCCCTAAACTATAAACCCTCAACCCTATACCCTCAACCCAATACTTAAGGTCTAATCCCTCAACCCTCAACCCTATACCTTAAACCTTAAACCCTACAACCTCAACCCTCATCCCTACACCTATGTCCTCAACCTTATATGCTAAACCCTAAATGTTGTCCCTCAAAACTATACTTAAAGCCTAAACCATACACTCTCAAACCTTCACCCTATGCTTTTGTGGCATAGAAAATTGGACACTCTTGAGAAAAGAGACAATTTCATGCTTAATTTGGACATACTTTTGAGTACCCCTACATTATTCATTCTTCAAAATGACATTTATAGGCCCCTAAGACCCATTATTTTTTATCTAGAGGCTTGTTTAACTTAAAAATCATCTAAATCCCAACAAACAACACTTAATTCACTCATATCCCAAAAACCCTCTCCGAAAACCAATAGTGGGACCCATTCACCACCTTGGGCGAATGAGTCCCCTCTAGTGGGACCCATTCACCAAAGGTGGCAAATGAGTCCCTTTTGGGGAGAATTTCAATTTTGAGTAGGAATTTAATCAATTCAATTCAAGTTTTTGGTGGATGTCGACCTCTTAGGTCTATATAAATGGAAAATTAGGTGTTGATGCCTATAAATAAACATTTTATGTCATTTTTCACATCTTTTAGCCATTTTTACAAAGAAAAATCAAAATTCAAGTATCAAGAGTCTTCCACAACAAGTTTCATTAGCATTTTCTATAGCAAAGTTGAAGCTTTAGGGCAAAAAACTAGGGTTTTTGCAAGTCTTCAAGCTCACTTCTTGTTCAAGATTCAACATTGCAAAGAGTTGATGATGGATTCCTATGGTGAATCATGGAGAAATCTAGGTTGAGGAGATGCAACTAGCCATCAAATCACACCTTAAGACTTGTTTTCAAAGTGATTCCATCTTCCATTCTCTCTCTATCTTCAGGTTAAGGTTTGCATTACATTTGCATATCATTTACATCTATTTTATATGTTTCATGGTTTCTAGGATTAAAGTCTCACATTATTCAAATCACATTTGTTCATCTTATTCTAGCACATTAGAATAGGGTTTTGTCATACTTTAGATTTTCCTAATCTTTGACACACTTAAGGCTAGGGTTTGATGCTAATTTTTACCATTCAAGGTTTTATTACCCAATTAGGGGTTTGACCAAGGAAAATCCCCCATTAGACAACAAATTTTAAGCTATTTTGTAAGTATTTTCTAAAATTTAGATCCGAATTTCTAAAAAGAAGTGTTGTGCAGGTGACAAGGTACAGATCTAAGATTTGAATTTACAGAAAAATGAAAAAGGATTGATTCACCATGGATGGTGAATGAGTCCCATTGGAGGTGGATGTCAAAGTTAAATGCAGATTCTAGTACCCATTTATCATAAATTAGTTTTTGGGCAGAAAACCCTAACCTGGTGCTGATTCGCCCAAGGTGGCGAATGAGTCCCAATCAACCAAAAAGTCAACTTTTCTAGATTTTCAAAGTGGTTTTCATTCTTCATTAGTCTTATAGGTGCACACATTCAATTTTACAGCTTTCTATTTAGTACTATTTGCATTTTTATCCATCCTTTTAAGCCTTTTGTAAACATCACTGTGTTTTCAAACATTACACATTTCATTAGTTTTGCATTCATAATCAATCAATTTTATCAATTAGCTGCATTTAGATCATTGCATTTAGTCATAATTACATCATACATTCCTTAGTTTGAGTGAACCACCATAATTTTTTGGGGTCTATCTCTCTCCTTTTAGGTGGAAAACCCTAAGAGTGCAAGAGAAGTACATAGAACAAAAAAAATTGTTGGTTAATTTTGGTGAATCTACATATTGAAAATTATCTCTTTCTGATTTTCATTGAATTTAAATCTTAGGACTCAATTGCATTGGCTTTTGCATTATTTTTACATCCTAGGGTTTATCCAAATTGCATTAGTGAAACTATCATTTGGAGGTCATTATTACATTTAATTTTATCAATTCATTACCAAGTTCTACATTAAAAGTATTTACCTACATTGTACAAACCTAAACACATCCAAAAAAGTTAAAAAAAATAGAAAAAACTTAGAAACACCTCTCCTGGGACTCATTCGCCACCTTGGGCGAATCAGTCCTAGTGCACTTTTTGCATCAGTATTTCCATAATTCAGTTTCCTATTTTACACTTTTCTATTTGCTACAGTCCCTTTTCTATTTCAGTTCAGTTATTTTCTATTATATCTAAATCATTTGCATAAGCATCATTTCCTTTCGTGGAATTTATGGATAGCATTAGGTGTTTGCAAGTTTCATTTTTAGCATTAGTTCCTAGTCCCTTTAAATCAGATTTGTCAATACATAAAAACACAAAACCACAAACATTCAACCAACCCTTCAAACAAATGATTCAATTTAGAAACACTATCTCATCGAAGCCTCTTAGTAGTGATGATGTAGACAAGTTAGATGAAGCCCTTCAGGACTTCCTCTCACTCACTTCATCCTCTGAAGCTTGCCATGAGAAGCCTAAACCAATTAACAATAACTTCTCACCCAAACCTTTTAGTCGTGATGACTTTGATATGTTAGATGAAGCCCTTCAGGACTTCATCTCACCTACATCATCCACAAAGGTTTGTTGTGACCAATCTACAACAAATAACATTAATCTCTCTAAATCTTTCCATGAGAAATCTAAACCAATTGACGATAACTTATCCCTCACACCTTTTAGTCCAGATGACCTTGATATGTTAGATGAAGCCCTTTAAGACTTTGTCTCATCTAAGTCCTCCACTAAGGTTTGTTGTGAACAATCTAAGACTAAGGATGTTAATGTGATTCAACCTCAACTCATTCTTTACCCACCTTCGCATAAACTTCATCCTTCCAATAAGCCCGAGTTTACTCTTTACCCACCTAAACCTGATGTGTTGCAGTAATCCAATAATATTACTATTGCTCATACATATAGTACCCGAAACAATCTGAAACCATCGCAACCAACCCCAACCTCTTTACCTTTACTTAATCCACCTAGTGCTCCTTGATTTCCCTCACACACAAAGGAGTACGATCTTGTTGAAGAACTCAAGAATACTCCTACAAATATTTCCCTTTAGGGTTTACTTCAGAATTCACCAAATTACCACAGTATTCTTCAAACAGCCTTACAACACATTGTTATTCCTCTTGGTCTCCAAATCATGTGGCATCTCTAATACATGGAATTAATAAAGTTAATCTAGACATTACTTTCCATCAACATGAGCTACATCCTTTAAGGTTTCAAAAACAACATGAAGCCTTTATGATAATTGCTCAATTCAATCGAATAGGTATCAAATGAACCCTCATTGATAATGGTTCCACCCTTAATGTGTGTAGTGTGAATCTTCTTGATAGATTGCATGTTGAAAAGTCACAAATAAAACTTGATTCTTTATCTATTTGAGGATTTACAAATACAACAAAACAACCACTTAATGTAGTCACTTTGCCTATTACAGTTGGAGTGGCTACTATGAAAACTCCTATTCATGTTGAATTCCTTATGATCTTTCATATAATATTATTTTAGGTAGACCATGGATTCATGAGATGAATGCAGTGCCTTTGACCCTTCATCGTCTAATGAAATATGTCTATAACAACAACATTTATCAAGTTGAAATAGACCTCGAGCCTAAAAGTTTCTTACACCTTGAAAAAGGAACTACCAGTCCTCTAAATACATTAATTCCAAAATACAATATATAACCTCTTGAAATTGAAAAGAAAGATGAGGAATTGGTGTCTAAATTATTTGGTGATGATTAGGGGTCCTTATAATTCACACCTTCCTTTATGGATGAATATATAATCACACAAAAAAAGGATGAAACACAAGAACAACCAACGATGATGTCAACTCAGAATTCAAAAATATATTCTCAAGCATTTATCTCCCCTACTTTGGAAGAAACTACAACATAGACAACCAATTTTGATGAGATAGATTATCAACATCTACCTAATCCGAAGGAAATGGAAAGACTTTATGGAAAAGGCTATGAACTTGTGAAAAAATTGGGATATATTGGAAAAGGTTGTGGAAAGCATGAACAAGGTATTCATGTCCCTCTAGAACCTATTACACAAGAGACAAAAACTAGGTTGGGATATTCTTTTTCTAAGATGACAAAAGCCACTCAACCACCATCTTTGAATATCAACACTATTACATGTCAACCAAAACACACTCTCACAATCAAACATCCTAAATTGCTTGATATGAATTTATCACCATCATGGAAATATGTTGACAATGATGAAACTTTAAAAAAAATGTTAGGAGTCTATGATAACACATCCTCTACTACTCCCATGAGATGGGTTACTTGTGTTGTGATAATTACCAAGCAAAAAGATAGTGATATCACTTAGGAAGAACCATATGATTTTGAAGTTCCTAAGTCTAATGAACTCCCCTTAGGAGATAAAACTGATATAACAATGGACATAGATGATAAAGAAAAAATTATTAATATTGGGAAGTGTCTTGACAATGAAGAACAAGAGGACACTACAACTTCATGATTTTCCTAAAAATTTTGCTTGGAAATATTCTGATATGCCAGGAATTGACCCAAAAATTGTGACACACAATATTGTTCTCCCTGAAAATTCTAAACCTGTTTGCCAAAAGATAAAAAAAAATGCATCCTATCATAGCCTTGCATGTTAAAACAGAGCTTGAAAAATTCCTTGATGCAGGCTTCATTAGACTTATTGATTATTCTCCTTGGATCTCAAACATTGTCGCAGTTGCTAAACCCGATAATCGTATTATGATATGCATGGATTTTCGTGACTTGAATAAAGCCTCTTTAAAAGATTATTTTCTACTTCCTAATATAGACATGATCGTGGATTCAACTACTAGACATGCTTTGTTGTCATTCATGGATGGATTTTCTGGTTATAATCAAATCTTTATCAACCCACAAGATCAATACAAAACTGCATTTACAACTGTTTGGGGAACGTTTTGTTGGGTTGTGATACATTTTGGATTAAAGAATGCCAACACAACTTATCAATGAGCGATGACATTGATATTTCACAATTACATATATAAAATCTTGGAAGATTATGTTGATGATATCCTTGATAAATCCCTAACATGACAAGATAATGTAAATGTCCTTCAAAAAATCTTTGAGTGAATACATAAATATAACATGTGATTAAATTCAAAAAAGTGTGTCTTTGGCATAGATAGTGGGAAACTTTTGGGGTTTGTCATATCTCACAAAGGAATTGAGGTGGACATGAAGAAAATTGATGTCATTATTAACATGCCACCTCCAAAGAACATTTCTCAATTGCGCACATTACAAGGCTAAATTCAAGCTATCTGTCGTTTCATTGCATCTTTAGCCAATTGCACATTACCCTTCACACATCTTCTCAAAAAGGACGTACACTTTGATTGGAATGAGTATTGTAAACAAGATTTTGAGAGTTTAAAGGAATACCTTGCAACTCCACCTATTTTACAACCTGTTGTGCCAAACAAACCATTTATCCTTTATATAGCCGCATCAGCCCATGCTCTCATAGCATTGTTGGCTCAACAAAATGATCATGGAAAAGAGCATCTTGTCTATTACATTAGTCAAACTTTAATTTATTATGAAACCCGATACTCACTAATTGAGAAACAATTTTGGCCCTTGTATTTGCTACTAGTAAGTTGCCACATTATTTACTCAATGCTGAGATACAAATCATAGAAAAATTTGATCCCCTTAAGCATATTTTTAATAAAATAGATCTCTTTGGATGCTTAGATAAGTGCGTGATGTTGTTAACTGAGTTTGAGCTTAATTTGTTTCACAAAAAGCAATCAAAGGACAAGCCTTAACCGATCACTTAGCTGATGCTCCTTCTCCTCTCACTTTACCTAATCATGACTCCTTTCCTGATGATAGTGTCTTGACCGCAAATGTTAAAACATGGGAATTGTATTTCAATGGTTCTAAGTGTAGAACAGGGTCTGGTGCTAGAGTGGTATTAATTCTGCCTGAAGGCAAGCCTATTCCCTTGTCCTATCGATTAAACATCCTATGTACAAATAACACAGCTGAGTATGAGGCATTAATCATAGGATTACAAGCTACTTTAACCATGGGTGCTAAAGATATCAAAATGTTTGGTGATTCACAATTAGTCATCAAATAAATCAATGGGACATATCAAACTAAACATGACAAATTATCAAAATACAAGGATCTTACAATGAAACTATTAGAGAATTTTGAATCATTCACCATTGATAGCATCCCACGAAAAGACAATCAACATGCAGATGCGATGGAGAGTGCAACCTCTCTTATCTCCCCACACGATCCTTCTATAGACTTCACCTTTGTTATTCACCCAATCACGAAACCTTTGATTGATACCCGATTAGAAGAAATTTTAATAACAACTCAAGACGACTCACACAAATGGTATGATACAATATACAATTATTTAAAAGATGGTACCATTCCTGATCCCACAACGATAAACACTTGAAACCATTTACGCAAACTAGCAGCAAAATATGTAATCCTCACCGATGTGTTGTATAGAAGATCGTTCAATGGTCTCTTATTGAGATGTCTTAAAGACTTTGAAATTCCTATAGCCCTTGACTAGGCTCATGTTGGTGCCTATGGGGGTCATTTTGGAGGACGGTCATTAGTGCAAAAACTCATCCGTATGGGATATTATTGGAGACATATGGAGAAAGACTGCTTTGCTTATGTTTAATGATGTCACAAATGTCAAGAACATAGCAATTTGATTCATGGCCCTACTTCTGAGCTCCATTCCCAAATTCCCATTTGGCCATTTTTAGTATGGGGATTGGATCTTATTGGAAAAAATTACCACCCTCTTCTGCCAAACATACATTTATAATAACCGCAACAGACTATTTCACAAAATGGGTGGAAGCTATTCCTCTCCGATCTACAAATGTTGAAGTAATTTATCGTTTTATATTGGAACACATAATTGCTTGCTTCAAACTTCCCCAATAATTTCAAAAAATGGAACCCCATTTAATAATAATTATGTAAAGAAATTTCTTGAAACATTCAACATTCAACATCAATTTTCCACACCATACTATCTGCAATCCAATGGGCAAGCCAAAATCACTAATAAGATTCTTGAACAAATCCTACGGAAAACTATTAATAAACATCATAAAGATTGGCATACGCAATTACATTATGCACTTTGGGCTTATCGAAAAAGTGTTAGATTATCCACAAGAACTACACCCTATAACCTTTTTTATGATACTGACGCGATCATGCCCTTGGAGTTAGAAATTCCTACATTGCGAATAAATCTTCAAGACCTTATTGATGATGCCACTTATAAATACCAATGATTGCACCAACTTCAAATGCTTGATGAAAATCACATTAACGTTCTTGAGCATCTCCAAGCTTACCTTAAACAATTACATGGCAAACAAAATACTCATGTCATTCCTCGCACATTTCATAAGGGTGATTTTGTTCTCTATGAGAATCAACGAAATACTCATGTTGGCCATGAGGACAAAGATAAATTTAGTCCTAGTTGGTTGGGACCTTACATAATCAATACCAATTATGGGTTTGGTGCTTACGTATTAACTGAGCTCAATGGAACACCCCTTAAGGAACCTATTAATTTTGTGCATCTACGTTGGTACTACCTCTAGTCTCTTTGAATAGTATGATTGATAAAGCAATGTTGTCTAAAGTTATTTGATTATTTTCTAAATACTTTCACATTGCTTTGTTCTTGACAACTGATCATGTGTTTGTCTTGAACACTAGGGTAATTATTGTAGATATTTTTATAATTACTTTAGGTTTCATACTATTCACCCTCATGTTATGTTAAGTTTGATCCTTATATGAATTATAGGTGTATCTAATTTAACACTCTTCAGTTTAACAATGTTGTATCTAAAGTGAAACTAAAATGTGTTTTACATTAGATCGCAACAATCATGTTAAATTATGTACAGACATTAATTAAATGATTTTACAAGTTATTTAATTAATCACATTAATACATATTGCAAATCATCAAATGCTCATATATATATATCAAATTTTTTTATGTACATCTCATCATCATATACAAAATCACCAAGGTCTATGAGAACTAGATCCCTCAGGCTCTAGCACCCATGATCCAGTCCTCGAATGTCGTGAGATGGCCATGTGTGTTCGTGATCACAATCTGCTACCTTTGAGTGCATACTCCAGACCCTGTACTCGCCTAAGAGCCACAAGATGCTCCTCTTCCATCTGGTCCCTCTCCACCTGTAGCTGTGATATCTCAGCATGCAATTTCTTCACCTCTGCTAGAGTCTAGGATGACTATCCTATGGTCTCAACTCGACGGAGTCATCTCCTCACGCTCTCATACACTTCCCATAGCCTCATGAAAGGTTTGAGTGACTCTAGCTCCTTCTCCATGATTGGTGGGGGCACGTAATCAGGTTCCATCTCCTCCTTTTCGATGGATACAGGCACTATCTTTGCATAGCCTGACAATAGAACTCTCGTCAGTCTCTCATCGCTCCTACAAGATAGAAATAATACATAATCAATACACATCATCATGATATATATATATATATGTAAAGCATCAACACTAAAATACATGCATAAAATAAAATATCATCACCTATATCTTCTGTCGGATGAGGGATATCAACCTCATCATCCCTAGGGGGCATGGAGGATGTGCTAGCCTCTCTATGAATGTGGGCACTGATGTCTGTTGTAGCTACTGCACGTGATCTGATCATACAAGTGTGTGAGGATTATCCACGCTCATGTTGATCCTCAGTCGCTATCTCATCACCCTCTCTTAGGGTTGGCTCCTCCTCATACTCCTCCTCATACTCATCCCCCTCTCCTCCATCCTGGCCCTCATAGTTTGGATCAACATCTAAATCATACTCATCATTGATAACATCAGTAAATATATATGCAACCCTGTATCGTATATCCTCGAGTGGCGCTGTCCTCTAGCTCATCTCCCTCATCTAGTGCTAGTCCTATGTCACCTATAGGGACATCCATGGGAAATATAGGAGCTGGTCATGTCACTAACCACCACTCCTCATGCTCATATGTGTTGTCAACGTCATTAGCATTGGAGAATGGTGGCTGATCGTAATCTAAATCATCAGAGTCGCTCTAGACAACATGATCTATAGTAGCTAAATGGTATCCCCTAGCCTCCGGGAACTTCGCAATGATCTCCTAATGAAGGGGAATGCCCTCAATGGTTTCTGCACCTTCCCAAACTATCCCATGACTCAGACATAATAGAAATGATGTACAACATAGTCATGCTGACCAGCTAAAAATCTATCCATTTGCATCCTCCTCAGCTGCCCTATGGGATTTGGCCACTATAGTGTGAGTAGGTAAGGTCTCCATAGGGTCTCGTCCTCCTCCAACTGGTCAAATCTCACCCTCCAAAAATGTAGGTCTCCATATTGCCACAAGCATCATAGAGGATGGTCGAAGGCTCATGGATATCCTACGGCTATGGCACATGGGAAACCAATAGGCCTAGTACATGTAATATACTCAAGGTGCCACACCTACAAAAGCATGTAGTGAACCATACTATCGATCTCTCAAAAAAAAATTGACCAATATCATAATAAATATGCGCTAGGATGCAACGTCCCCAAGCATAGACCGTCCTATGCTCTTCCATCTCACGAATCAAGTGAAACAATCCTCCATCTAGGTGTGTCACTTATCCATCAAGATTGAGTACCAGATCCAATATATGCATCATAATTTATCTCACTATGGGGGCTCGTGAATATAGCAGCATAGGAAGCTTGATTTGCGCTCTCATGCACTCATCATGAAGAGGTCCATCCAAGCAGTACTGCATTTCCACCTTCTCATGAAATAACTGATCTCCTCAGAAATATACCTATTCTCCCTGAATAGGAACTCAAAGAATCTAGTGTACATCCTCTAGGGTGATGGTCATTTCCATGGTTAGAAGGTAAAACATACTTGTGTCGATGTCCCAACGCTTGCATAGGGCCATCAGGATGGCATCGTGGTATCTCATAGGTGGCATCAAATATGCCCAATAGATGCCTACTACCTGTAGATGCTCCGTCTCCACTGCTAATAGTGTTGGAGCTAGATCTCTAAGAAAACTAATCAGTCTCCCCCTAGCCATTGTTGCAATCGGGCAAGTACCTATCAAAATCACAAAAATAGGCTCTAAAAATTCATCTAATATCTTCAATTTTCACATTATTCATCATGCAAGTGTGCTAAAGTTCATCTAGTGTGCTTTTCTAAAGGCCCTAGATACTTTAGAACCCTTTTAGGATACTTCGCAAATAAAAGGGACACTTTGTGAAAAAAAGGGACACTTTGCAAACAAATGGGACACTTTGTGAACTTTTTTTCCAAGATCCTAAATTAACCTATAAATGCATTAAAAATCATTAAATCATTACAAAATCACTAAGAAAAAGTTGCAAAATCAACTCACCTCATGGTAAAGTTCGTCACGCACCACCTGCTCTCGAAGCTCATCCAATTGTGAAGGTGTGTAACCCCATCTACTTGACATCTTCTTGTCTCACTCATCATTCTCAAGCCACAAGAAGGTAAAATGCAATAGTAAGTGACAAATAACTCTCCTTTACCTCTTTTACCCTATTTTTTTCATCCATTTTACTCTTATGCATTCAAATAGGGATATTTTCTCTTAAGAGTTAATAAAGTACCTTTTCTTCAAAACAACATAACGAGAGCTAGGGAACTCCATTTTTGACATAGTTTGATGTGTTGGAATCATAATTTTGCACCCGACATCATCAATCATCTATCGTTACATAGCGTGGTACTTGGAAATGCCCTACCATATTCCTATTCCTTCTTTGACGTGGCTAGATTGCTACCTTGATTCCACCTTCATAAAGTAAGTGGAATCAAGGGGGGCCATACATCTACCCTCAAATTTGATTCCTAAAAGTTAGATAAAATGATTTTTAGACAATTAACGAATTTGTGTTGCAGGATGCAGTTCCTAATGTTGTGGTTTTGTAGATATCTACACTAGGGGATTCATTCTCCCACCTTTTGAATGAGTACCCTTTTATGCAAAAAAGTGTACTGTTTAGAGTCCTTTAGTTTACATATGCACATAGAGTCATATGGGCGCTAAAGTGGGGGCTAAATGTGGCATAGAAAATTGGACACTCTTGAGAAAAGAGATAATTTCACGCTTAATTTTGACCTACTTTTTAGTACCCCTACATTATTCATTCTTCAAAATGACATTTATAGGCCCCTCAAGCCCATTATTTTTTATCTAGAGGCTCATTTCACTTAAAAATCATATAAATCCCAACAAACAACACTTAATTCACTCATATTATGAAAACCCATCTCCAAAAACCACTAGTGGGACCCATTCGCCACCTTGGGGGAATGAGTTCCCTCCGGTGGGACCCATTCACCAAGGGTGGTGAATGAGTCCCTTTTGGGGAAAAAAACAATTTTAAGTGGGAATTTAATCAATTCAATTCAATTTTTTGGTGGATGTCAGCCTCTTAGGTCTAAATAACAGGAAAATTAGGTGTTGATGCCTATAAATACACATTTTATGTCATTTTCACATCTCTTAGCCATTTTTGCAAAGAAAAATCAAAAGTCAAGTATCAAGAGTCTTCCACAACAAGTTTCATTAGCATTTTATATAGCAAAGTTGAAGCTTGAGGGCAACAACCTAGGGTTTTTGCAGGTCTTCAAGCTCACTTCTTGTTCAAGACTCAACATTGCAAAGAGTTGATGATGGATGCCTATGGTGAATCATGCAGAAGTCTAGGTTGAGGAGATGCAACTAGCCATCAAATCACACCTTAAGACTTGTTTTCAAAGTGGTTCCATCTTCCATTCTCTCTCTATCTTTAGATGAAGGTTTGCATTACATTTGCATATCATTTACATCCACTTGATATGTTGTAGGGTTTCTAGGATTGAAGTCTTGCTCCATTCAAATCACATTTGTTCATCTTATTCTAGCACATTAGAATAAGGTTTTGTCATACTTCAGATTTTCCTAGTCTTTGACACACTTAAGGCTAGGGTTTTATGCAAATTTTTACCATTCAAGGTTTGATTACCCAATTAGGGGTTTGACCAAGGAAAAACCCCCATTAGACAATAAATTTTAAGCTATTTTGTAGGTATTTTCTGAAATTTAGATCCAAATTTCTGACAAGAAGTGTTGTGCAAGTGACAAGGTACAGATCTAAGATTTGAATTTGCAAAAAATTGAAAAAGGATTGATTCACCATGGATGGTGAATGAGTCCCATTGGAGGTGGCTATCAGAGTTAAATGCATATTCCATTACCCATTTAGTAGAAATCAGTTTTTGGGCAGAAAACCCTAACCTAGGACTGATTCGCCCAAGGTGGCGAATGAGTCCCAGTCAACCAAAAAGTCAACTTTTCTAGATTTTCAGAGTGGTTTTTAGTCCTCATCAATATTATAGGTGCACACATTCAATTTTATAGCTTTATGTTTAGTTCTATTTGCACTTTTATCCATCCTTTTAAGCCTTTTGTAAACGTCACCGTGTTTTCAAACATTGCACATTTCATTAGTTTTGCATTCATAATCAATCAATTTTATCAATTAGCTACATTTATATCATTCTATTTAGTCATAATTACATCATACATTCCTTAGTTTGAGTGAACCACCACAATTTTTGGGGTCTATCTCTCTCCTTTTAGGTGGAAAACCCTAAGAGTGCAGGAGAAGTACATAGAACAACAAAAATTGTTGGTTCAACTAAATATACCCTCAATCCCTATACCCTATATACTTAACCCTATACACTCATCCCTAAAAACTATCCCTTAACCATAAACCCTAAAACCTACACCCTACACCCTTATCCTTATACCCTATATCCTTAACCTTATACCCTAAACCTTGAGCATTGTCCCTCAACCCTATACTTTAACCCTAAACCCTACACTCTCAACCCTTAACCCTATGCCTTATATCCTCAACCCATACCCTAAACCCTATACCCAATATCCTTAAACCTAATCCCTATACCTTATACACTTAACCTTACCATCAACCTTGAACATTATCCCTCAACCATAAACCATGAACCCTCAACCCCATACTTAAACCCTAAACCTTTCATTCAACCTTGTACCATAAACCCTCAACCCTATACCAAATATCCTAAACCCTAATCGCTATACTCTATACACTTAACCCTATACCCTCAACCCTGAACACTATCCCTCAGCCCTCAACCCTATACCTTAAACCCTAAACCCTACACCCTCAACCCTCATCCCTATACCCTAAAGTCTCAACGTAATACCATAAACCCTATACTCTAGAGATTCAAGTTGACCATTTTGGTGTATAAATTTTACACACTTTTTAAATCCACTTTGGGACCCCTCCTAATGGTGAATACTTGCTCTAAGTAAATGGATGCCACAATAAATATATACATACATTCATACATATGAACATACATACAAGTATACATTCATACATACTAACATACATAGATTTAAGCATACATTCAAACATACATACATACATACATATATACAAACATACATACATAGAAACACATAAAAAAAAAAAAAACACATAATATGCTTACGTTTTGGCATTCTTTGGGAATTCCCAAGCCTTTGGCTTAGATTTGCTTTGGATTTCCAACCCAAAGGCTTGGACTGCCTTTCTAAAACCCAGAAAAATGTTTTTACATATTCTACAAAAATTCACATAATCTTGTTTGTGCTTCCCATTAGGTTTGCATATGTTTCAAGGTTGAGTAAAAAAAACCACTTGGGTTTAATGTTAGGCTCTATCTTAGCTATCTAATGATGTATTTTTTTCACATTTTGACTATGTTAAGGATTTCACCTTTATTTTATTTTCTTGGTGTATCCATTTTTTTGTCAAAAACTAATGTTTGGTATTTTTTACTTTATTTTTAATTGTTCATTGAAATTTTAAATAAATTACATTTTTATAAACTAGAGTCCATTCTACACATATTTTTTAAAAATGATTTTCAATTAGTTTTCAAAATTTTTAGGGGGGAGCACAACCAAATTTCTATTTTTCAAGATGTGTCCACTTTGAAAATTAGTAAAAATCATATATTCATTACAAATTATCAGAAAATTCAGGGATAAACCACATGTTGTTAGCTAATTTCTCACTAGAGTGATTTTTAAAATACTAAAAAATGTTGACATTTTAGGGGAGCCACAATAAATGCTATGTTATGTTTTTTTGAAGAAAACAAGACCAATTTGTGTGCCCCCCTTTTTGAATCCCTTAATCTCTAGCATTTTTAAAAAAAATAGTAGTTTAGAAAGTAGATTTGAAGCACTACGACCCTTTTTTTTGTTGCATCTTAAAAATTTTGATTGTAACTATCCTCAATTTCTCATCCTAGGTCAGTATTTCTTGATTTTGGAAAAAAAGTGGCCACTTAAGAGTCCCCATTTTTTTCCCCCATATTTGTGCACTTACCTAGTGTGCAAAGGTTATTCCCAAGTGGAAGGAAACTAATTTGAAGAAAATTTTTATCTGGTGGCAAGAATGGAGGCTATTAGAATGTTTCTTGTATTTGTTGTTTACAAGAACTTCAATGTGTATCAAATGGATGTGAAATTTGTTTTCTTGAATGGTGATTTGGAAGAAGTGTATATATAGAGTAGCTTGATGTATTTTAGCTATCAGAAGGCCCAAAAATGGTATGTAGACTTAAGAAGTAATTGTATGGTCTCAAACAAGCCCCTAGGACTTGTTATGCAATATTGGAAAAGAACCTACTCTAGCACGACTTCAACAAAAGTAACATAGATAGAAATTTGTACATCAAAATAGAAGATGAAAAGATTCTAATTGTTGTTGTGTATGTTGATGATATAATATTTGGTGGCAATGATGAAATGTGTAAGAATTTTGTTGAAGAGATGCTGAAAGAATTTGAAATGTCTATGATAGGTGAGTTATCATTCTTTCTTGAACTTCAAATTTCCCGATCAGAGAATGGTATCTTTATCTCTCAAGAAAAGTATGTCGAAGAAATGTTGAAGAAGTTTGGCATGGAAGATTGCAAACTAGTGAGTACTCGAATGGTAACATGTTGACATTTGAGTAAAGATGATGTATCTCTTAAGGTTGATCAAACTCTATATAGGTCTATATTTGGGGACCTATTGTACCTAAGAGCATCAAGGCCCAATATCATGCAATTTGTTTATTTTGTTGCAAGGTTTCAAGCCGATCCAAAAGAAACTCATGTAAAGGATGTCAAGAGAATTTTCAAATACTTCAAGAGCACTTTGGACTATGGATTGTGCTATAAAAAAGGTAAAGAATTTTCGTTGAATGCATATACTAAAGCTGATTGGGTTGGTAGTGTTGATGATAGAAGAAGTACCAGTAGTGGAGATTTATTTTTGGGTGATTGATTGGTCTCTTGGTTTAGTATGAAGTAGGACTCAGTGTCCTTACCAACAACAGAAGCAGGGTATATTATAGTTGCATTCCGCTACACCCAAGTGTTATGGATGAAGCAAAATTTGAAGGACATCAAGGTGATGTATGATGAGACCATTCTAATTCTATGTGATAATATAAACACCATCGAAATTTCAAAGAATCTAGCACGATGCATGCTAGAACCAAACACATATCTATCGGCTATCACTTCTTAAGAGAGAAATGTTTGGATCAAGAAGATTGAAGTATGTTCCCACAAAGGAACAAATTATAGACGTCTTTACAAAAGAACTTTCAAAGGATAAATTTGAGTATCTCAAACAAAATTTATGGGTTTTTGCCTCTCCTTCTTCTAATAGTTAGATGTATAGATGGTGCATTTGTCTAGGGGGAGAAATTCAAGACATATTTTTATCCCTGGAGTGATGAAGGCTACCTCCTAGGGGGAGTAGGTAGAAGAATGTTGAGGTTTTTGTAGATAGGGTGAGCTTGTATGTTGTTGCAATCTCAATTGAAGACCATTATCTCTTTATCCTTGATGTCAAAGGGGAAGAAAATTACATATCTATTTAGTGTTTCCATCAATGCCAAAGGGATCTTAGATTGTTGCAAGTATGTTGCAAGTGTTGTCACTGATGTCAACACAATGGATATTATTGCTCATATTGTCATTTATATTAGTAGTGTGGTAGTATGTGTTGGTTGCATATATTGCAATCACTATGTTGAGCAAAAGTGTCGATTATGATGTTGGTTGTCATTAGAATGCTATACATAGTTGTATCTCTCTTATGTTGCTCATGTATAAGTTAATTTAATTATGAAGAATTTTTGGTTTCTTCATGTTGATATTGTGTTGTGAATGTTGTATTCACTCTCTCCTATTGTAAAGAATTACATAAGTTATGAAAAAGAGCATGAAATTTTGTCAACTAGACAGTGGCTCTGGAATTTGTATTGAAAAGCTTTAGAGAATGCTCTACATTCCTCCACATTTTAGGATATTGCCTAATGATTTGGAATTTTGGTATATGTAAATGTATAGTATGCATGCTCCTAATTTTAGAGCATAAAATTTATAATAGAAGTTTTGAGAGCTAGCAGAGTAAAGACTGTGTTGTTGCAGTCAAGAAGGTTCAAAGAAATGATCCACATTTCTCAATAGCTGATTTTGTGGTCTTGCAGTTTCAATGATGAGGTCAAACTGTCTATCTATTTTCTCCCTTCAAGTTTCAATTGTTGAGGTGTATTGTAAGTCAAGTTTTCAATGTCCTATCTCAAGACCGTGTTGTTTGGGTATGCAAGAGATACTAGTTCTATGTTTGTTTATCTATGCTAGCTTAATGTTACATGGAGTTGTAAAAGGGAAGCATGGAAATGTTTTTGAATATCATTCAATTCTTGTAATGTGATTCACATTATGTTATTTGGTCTCTCCAGTATCACTTGTGGTCTGGAGTTAATATTTGGAGGGTTGTGTTTGTTGGGATGACTTAGTATTTTGAGATGTTTGCACAATTTTTTTGCTACGTATGCTAGCATAGGATTGTGTGCAAATGGAAAATAGGTCTTTCTTATCTCTTGGTTTGGACTGCATTCAATTTCATTTTCCCATGGATGTTTTGGAGTCAACTCTCTTATGGTCATTGCACATTTCATGTCATACATATCATTTTAGCTGACAAGGAGAAATTTTTTGGAGCTTGCGAAAGATATAAATGAAGGGTCAAGTGTGTGATCAAAGTAGTTGAGATATATTTTCAGTGTTCAATTTATATGCCGAAAGCAATACGTTGAAGGAAGAAGAAAGAGTGAAAATGTGTGAAGAAGTGTATGAGTGCGTGTTGAGGGAAGTGAGCTGAAAGTAGAAGTGTGTAAGTGAAGTGTTGAAGGAAGTGAGATGAAATAAGTGTGTGAGTGAGTCTTGGAGGTAGTAATCCAAAGGCAGAAGTGTATGTGTGAGTTTTGGAGGCAATGAGCCAAAATCATAGGTGTTTAAGTGGCGTGTTGAAGGCAGTGGAGGTGTTGTGGAGGTAGTTGATTACCTTATTCATCAAGTGTCATATTCTAGGGTTACAACCTCCTTCTATAAGTGTTGTAATTGGTAGGGAGTTGTAAACCTCATTTGGTTGAAGCCATAAAATTGTGTTAGAAATCTTGTTTATCTTTGTGACGTTTGATTTGGACAGTAGCTCCAGGCAACCTTCTCACCATGGTTTTTCATTTGTAGGGTTTTCCACCTAAATTTGATGTTATAGTTGTGTTCTTGTGCTTTGATTTCTTTATTTGGTTAAGGCAATTGTAATTTTTGATTGATAAAATTGAATTATATTAATTTGAGGGATATACTAATTCACCATCCCCTCTTAGTATATACAAGTGTGTTCTAATATAATTGTTTCTCAAGTTTATTCTATGTTATAATAGACCATTATTGTAATTGTTTTAATAAAATAATGTTTTATGGGGGTTTTTATCCAAAAGTGATTTTCCCATGTATATCTTGTGTAATGTGTAAAAAATATGCATGTATGTTTCTCATTTTATTTATTTGTCTTGTTTATAATGATTAGTATCCTAAGATCCTAAATTCTAACATCTACTCTATAATGTAGCAACTTATATAATATGGTCTCAACACATCAAGACAACCAATACTATATTTCCTCTACATTTCCCTTAGGTGAAACAACATTGTACATATGTACTAAAAAATGTATAAATTAAATAGATGATGAAATATAATTCACATAAATACATGCATACATATATAATTATATATTATAAAATAATAATGAAAGTACATATTGAGTCAGTGTATCTTCTTGTACAAGGTCTAAAACATGATCATAGAAATTTGATGTAAACAGCTGAATATCCTCTTCAAAAAAAAATTGTGTTAGTCATGTGTTTATATAGGTGTTAAGGATCTTTGTTTCCATTGTTCAATCCATTTTTTGTTTTCACATTCTTCCCACTCATCTCCAATGTAAAATTGACAAAAATGTAAAAGTTCTCTAGTCCATATAGTCCAATTTCTTGCACTTGAACTCTTGAATGAATGACATTTTTTTTATCCACTAATTGTAAGATAATAGTATCAAGAAAACATATTTTCATCTTTAACTAACCAAAATAATAATTAAATTTTATATTTTTCACTTGATCCTATAGATAATTTTGCATTACACCAATCCCTAATTGCACATGCATGTTGAAAATTTGCTACATCCTCAAATTTTAGTTTCTCTCTAGAAAGAACTCTTTTCACATGCTCCAACTCCACCATGCTCTCCTTTACCATGTCCAACTTCAAAAAAATCCATATATGTTGGATATTATTTTTGTTATGAGCCCGACATAGCCAATGAAACAATCAAGAAGTTTTGAATTGTTTTGTACAATTATTTGACCATATCATGTTATGCCATCTAAATTTATATTTCTTTCAAATTATCATAAAATAATTTGAAACAATATTGCACAAACTCTAATGAGTGGAACCAGTTATCACTCAAATAGAAATGGTACTCCCTACAAAAATATTATTATCGTATGTACTATCATCTACATGTATATATACAATATGGATAGGATGGTCAACCATACTAAATTATAATACTAAGACTAAATTTCTTCTTCTAGAGCAAGAGTGTATTTTCTTACAAATTCAACCACTCAAATTATAGTTCCAATTAGAAAAATATTCTATATATGCAAAATTGTTTGTCAATCCATGAGCATATTGAAAGTGTTTCACATATTTGGATACAATATTATCTTTAAATTATTTGATTAATGTGTGCACACTAACTTTTTATTTGACTAACTCACAATGTTTTCCTATTTTTTATATCTTTAATGAATATAAAAAACTTTGTTGAATATTTTCTCATCCACTAATTATTTTCCAAAACCATGTGAAATAATTTCATGCATACTTTATCCATTAGGTGTTTCACAAAAAAAACTTTCTAGAAACGCCTTAATTGTTCTAAGTGGCATATTAGTACTACATTGTTACATAATTATATAAGTATGAAAAGTACAATGTATATATCAAAAACATAAAAATAATAATTGTGTGTGTGAAAATCGAGTGTAAGAATTAAAATCAGTTCAAACACACCAATAGAACATTATAACAAAAACAAAACTATAAAAGGAGTAGAAATGTGCAAACTCAGTATCATGTTCCTGTTGTCATCCTATCGTCCTCTATCTTTAGTGTTTTTGTAGATTCCAGCCTTGTGTTCTCAGATTAAGGGCTAGGCTCAACAAACTATCTTCCTAAAGAACGAGATTTTGCTATGATATGAATGCATGATTAAGCTATGATAATGATTTTAGCTAAGAAACTTGAAATAAGCAAGATGCTATGATAAATGAATACTAAATGAATTAAATGCATAAACTCTACTTAATTGCCTATTTGCCTATTTGCCTATCAATGTTTGGATTCACACAAGTATTTATAGGGCTTTCTGACTGATTCTGATTGGCTATCTCGATTGACGATTGTGATAATTCCTGACAGATCAAACGGTTGAAGAAAGATGAAACTGAAGGATAAGATAGAAGAACCCTAGAAACAGATTTTTCTATTTTATTATGAAAGAGGAAAAAGAAGAGAAGATAAGAATAAAAGAAAGATTAAAAGCTGATAAATAATTAATTAAAAAAATCAATTATTTATTTGTGGAGCACATTCAGCTTTTCTCAATTAAATAAAATATTTAATTAAGCTTTTAAAAGCAGAAGAAAACTTGTGGTGAGAAAAGAGCTTTAATCAGTTTTATTGAAAAAAAGCAGAATATCTCATAATTAAATAAAATATTTAATTATGATATGAGAAGATTGCACAATTAGGTTAAAATACCTAATTTTGAATTTAGAAAGATATCATAAGATATTTTTAATTAAATAAGATCTATTTAATTAAATCACTTTTATGAAATTAATTAAATGAAACATTTAATTAATTAGAAGAAGAATTAAAATAGAAGAAAGGGGAAATATTTAAACTTAAATTAAATCAAAGATTTAATTTAAATTCAAACAGTGATAATTAATTTAAATAAATAGAATGTATTTATTTAATTAATTAAGTGGACGTATGAAAATAATTAAATAAAGTAAATTTATTTAATTATAAAAGAAGAATAAGATGAATGAACAATATAATTAAATTAATTAAATTTAATCATATGTAGAGGACTTTAGAAGAAATTAATTAAATAATAAATATTTAATTAATTGCTAGGATTATAGACATGACCATTTTTATGCGTATACATTTTGCCCCTCTTTGAAGTGATGTGTGAAACATATTACTTCAAAGAAAATAAAAATTTTTGCCCCTGATATGTTTCCGATTTTTGATGTCGATGATGCCCCCTCGGGAGATAAATCACAGAAAAAGAAATTGATGAGGAACAGTGATTTAGCTCCTGATAGATAATGTGGTTGATGCCCCAGTGAAAAAGAGGATGAAAAATGGAAAAAATGCCACCACTACCCATCCTGAAAAGACCCTTATAAGGTAAAAGGGGTAAAATGAGGTGTCATTTTCACCCTGCAGCTACAGTGAATTTTGAGCTCTGACAGTGACTTGGCGAAATGGTGATCCCTTTGCACAGACATAGGTTCGAGCGAGCGCGACGGTATCAGAGACCAGCAGCGTATGGACCACCGGTGAGTGATTCGAAACCTCTAAGTTGTTAAATTTCGCATTTGTGATCGATTATGGATTGATTTCCAGTCGGACTGCAATTTTTTGGAACGTTTTAGCGCATATAGGTAGAGTTTTAGCGCATTCGACAAATAGTTTAGCGCATCTAGGGTTTTCCGTAGCGCATTTAGGCACATGTCAAAAATTGATCTTTTAGCGCACCCGACAGATAAAGTTGCGCATATAGGTCAAAGCAGGCTAGGTCGGAGATTTAGCGCATCTAGGGCACAGAACGACGCTTTTAGGATTTGGTCAAAAAATGCTAGAGTTGCGCATTTGATAGATAGAATAGCGCATACGAGGTACAGAGTTGCACATTTGAAGTTTTAGCGCATTTAGGAAACAGTGTTGCGCTTTTGACAAAAACTATGGCGCATATGGGTTTTTAGCGCATATGAGCAACAGAGTTGCGCATTTAGGAAATTTTTCCCAGAATGGCCATTTGCTGAAAAAGAATGATGAAAATTGCTTCTTTAGTCAATAGATAGATAAATTGTCGGATCATCATGTTGATAGGATAGAAAATCGAATAGAGAACTGATAACTTTGATTTCCGTGATTGAAAATCAAAGAGTAGATTTTGCTTTCTACGATAGAAAACAAATAGTAGATGTGAGATTGACTGATTTGAATTTTGATAACTTTGCTTCTCGCGATTGAAAAACAAAGAGTAGATTTTGCTTTCTGCGATAAAAACAAATAGTAGATGAGAGATTGACTGATTTGATTTTGATAACTTTGCTTCGTGCGATTGAAAAACAAAGAGTAGATTTTTGCTTTCTGCGATAGAAAACAAATAGTAGATGAGAGATTGACTGATTTGATAACTTTGCTTCTCGCGATTGAAAAACAAAGAGTAGATTTTTGCTTTCTGCGATAGAAAACAAATAGTAGATGAGAGATTGACTGATTTGATAACTTTGCTTCTCGCGATTGAAAAACAAAGAGTAGATTTTTGCTTTCTGCGATAGAAAACAAATGGCAAAATAGAGATTTAAATTTGCATTCATGATTGAAATACAAACAGAAAAGAATATGTGTTGATTAATTTGCGTTCCTGAAAAGAAAAACAAATAGTAAATGATGGTAGAGTAGATTGATTAGACCCGTTGATAGATTGATGTAGCATTTGATATAGATTATTGATATGTTGATGTTTGTAATGTTGTTTGGACCGAATAGGAGGCTTTCAAAAGCCTCCAGATCAGAGAGCGGTTTCCCTTGTGCTGGGAGCGGATAGGCGAGCTGACACCGGCCGAGTTACAGGTGATTTCAGATTGTGGATTGGGGTCACTGTTGACCATGCCGCGAGGCATTCGGGCCAACAGGGGGCTGTTGACGGCCTTGGCCGAGAGATGGCATTCCAAGCATAACACCTTCCACCTGCCGACGGGTGAGATGAGTGTGACACCGGAGGACGTGTACCGGATTTTGGGGATCCCGGTGGTTGGAGCCCTTGTGGTTTATGACCACAAGGAGGTCGGTGGGACAGAGGCCTTACAGCGGATATGTGGCGATCCTGGTATCTATGGGTACTGGATAGACTGGGATGACTTCAGCAGGTATCCAGCTCTAGTAGCAGTATTGGCAGCTTTTGTTGGAGGTTTCCTTGGACCGGACCATCGGTCCAAGGGATTTGCCGTGGGATGGGGGAGGATGTTAGAGTGGATGATCACTCAGCCACAGAGATTTTCCTGGGGGAGCTGCGTCTTAGCAGATATGTATCATGACCTGCATCGGATTGTATACAGAGGATCCACCAGCCTGGCGAGTGGAGTGACACTATTACAGATCTGGGCGTGGGAGCACATTGCTGTCACCAGACCATTGTGTACCCGGGCGAGACCAGCAGGGAGGCCGTACGTATATGCATATTCTGGTGCAGTTGTCTAGCAGAGGTTGGGCAAGGTAGAGTACTGGCGGCGAGTGCTCGATGATGTAGATGCAGTGATCTGGAGGCCGTACACAGACTGCGAGGCATGGGCGATGGATCAGTTAGAGATGTCGTTTGTGTGCAGACCGCGGTACCTGATAGGGCGGACGCCCTTTATCATTGAGAGGTTTTTGGCACTACGGGTGCTGAGACAGTTTGGTTTCACGCAGGGGATGCCCCAGGGCGTTGCTCATTATGGGCGGCGCAAGGGGGACACAGGATGGGGACCATGCATTCCCTACCAGGCAGCCTACACAGAGTACACTTCTTTACAGCCCGAGGTATGGGCGGACAGGCCAGACATACTGGATGCAGGGATGACAGATGACTATGCTCAGTACTTTCATACGCATCCTTTTCCATGATTTACAGTGCCAGATGAGGCACGAGCCATCAAAGCAGTCCCACAGCCAGGAGCAGGGATACCGGGAGGTGCAGCAGGTGGAGAGCAGGCTATGGGTGGAGGGGAGGAGGCTATGGGTGGAGAGGAGGAGGGAGAGGAGAGCGAGGAGAGTGGAGCTTGAGGAGGAGGAGAGCAGCTCAGATGATGGAGATGATGGAGATGACGGGGATGGGCAGAGACAGCAGATATTAGATAGTCTCGGCAGAGTACAGATTCCTCGGCGGTCCAGATCCGGTGCCAGGCCACAGACTGTGATCAGGGTGACATCCTCGTCCCAGCAGGCACAGATAGATGCGTTGCAGGGTCAGGTGCAGACCTTTCAGGGGCAGCAGGCACAGCTTCAGAGTCAGTTGGTGCAGGCACAGAGCATGATAGTGCAGTTACAGGCACAGCTTGCACAGGCACAGGCTCAGGCACAGGCTCAGGCGGCTCCGGCACAGGTACAGGTTCAGATGCCTGCCCCAGATCCTCAGGTGGCACAGTTAGTAGCGGAGAGGGATGCCTTTAGACGGCGGGCACAGGAGGCTGAGGGTGTAGCGCAGAGATTGATGGGTACTGTGGAGAGTACATCCCTACGGGAGGCCATTGCAGAGGGATTTGAGGCAGCCAGAGAGGCAGAGTACTACAGAGTTCGATATGAGGAGCTATGCCCTCCTGAGCGGCGAGAGCCCTATCCCAGGTCACACAGCCGGACGAGGACCGATCCCGGACATCGACACACGGCAGAGAGGTTACCGGGCCTCGACAGGATCCTGATGCAGGGACCAGCGGCAGACCACCTCCTTCTGGACCAGCTCCGTCAGGGGCATCGACTAGTTAGCCATTTTTGGGGCTTGATTCATTATGTATACTGAGTTTTGATCATGTATGATGTATTGACCTTTTATGAGTTTCATTGGATATTTGGACATTTGTATTATTTTGATGAGTGATGATATGTAGTGGCGGTATTTCTGATGATGTTTATGTTCATGCATTTATGATATGATATGGATATGACATTTATGCATGTATGTTATGAGATGGATTTTGATATGCTTTTATTACATGTGCGGACTAATCCCTATGATGCAGGATGATCTATCGATTATGATGTGTATGCAATGATTTTGTGATGATGTATATATGTGAGATGGTAATTTCTTTTTGAATTTTCCATGTATGAAATGCATCGTGATATTGCAGAAGATGAATGTGGTATGAATGGTAATATGGTAAAATGATAACATGATATCAAATTATTGAATGTGTATGGAAATGCAACGGTAGATGATAATAAATGAATGATAAATAATAGATGAATGATGAAATGATAAATGATAAGATGATGAAATGATAAATGAATGATAATGAATGAAAAGATGAATGATAAATGAATGATAATGGATAATGAAACATTAATGGTTTAGATATGAAATGGTAAAAATGAATAATGAATGACAAATGATAATGAAAGGATAAATGATAAATGGAATGATGAAATGATATGAAATGAAATGAATTAAATGTCCAAATGTCCTCCACGAAAAGGTCAAAACTTAATAACAACCATTTGAAAACCCTCATTCAGCCCTTCAAAATACGAATATGAATCCAATATGCAGATATATATAATGAGCTAATGAACATGCAACTATATGAAACTAACCAGTTTGTTGAGCCTGTTATAAGCCTTCTTGAATCATCATAGAACATTTAAAATGTTGGAAGTATGTACAAGCATCAGAGGGGAAATCAGTGCCAATGATGACCAGAGTACAACTTTCATGGATTTTGATATAGCAAGAGAACACAAGCATCGAGGTATAATTGAACCGAGATGACCTGAGCATTTCTTGCATAAACAGACAAAGATTAACCACTGTTCTGATGCAAATGTGGAACTGTCATCAATGATATTTGCTTTGAGCGTCATGTCCTTTGATATATTTGCATCAGATTGGGCTGTTAACCTCAAGACAGCAGACAAAGAAAAATCATTCTCATTCCTTGCTACTCTAGTGCAGTACATCATTGAGTATGCTCCCGAGTAATGATATCAAAAATCAAACAACTTTTAATCAAACATGTAATACTGTTAATGCCTACATTATTCAGATTATTTGGATCATCCAATAGACAAGTGACATGATAGCTTGCTGAAAAATGTGTCATGAGCGAATAACATTGACAAAGGAGTTTGTTGTTTTGTTGGCATGCTCGTATTGCAATGTCATGGTCTAGCTGTTTTAGTATGCTCTGAAAGTTAAGTGCCCCCAGTTGGGTTTTTGCCTTGTTGATTGACACAACTTGTGGAAAGGAATATGTACAAACGATCAAGCCATGGTAAGACGTTTTAACTCTCTAGGCAAATGACGGCAGGGTGGTGCGATTAATGACCTCAAGATGCAGAAAAAGAGATGCAGAAAAAAGGAAAGCTTTTGAAAAGGTAAAGTGCAAAACAGGAACTAATAGATGGAGAGGTACAGATAGCGTCTGTTTGCCAGATTTTCACTATCTGTATTTATTGCATTTTTTTTTTATTTCTTTTTGATTTTTGGATTTTCGTCAATAGACCCTTTGTTTGCCAGTTTTCACCCTATGACATTCTCTTTTGATTTTTGCACATTTTGTTGTCAATGAAGCACTTTGTTTGCCGGGTTTCACCCTATGACATTCTCTTTTGATTTTTTTGTGTTATTGTGATGTTTTGATTTTTTGTGAAAGTTTGTTTTGAGGACTTTTTCGTTGTTTTACAGCTGTTTCTTGGACTTTTCACGCTATTTTTGTATTTCTTCAAGACTTTTCTGGCCCCGTTTTTGTATTTCTTGGACTTTTTACGCTGTTTGTATTTCTTAGGACTTTTCTGCTATTTTTTGTATTTCTTAGGGACTTTTTCTGCTTTGTTTTGTATTTCTTAGGGGACTTTCTATTTTGTATTTCTTCGGGACTTTTTTTCTGCTGTTTTTGTATTTCTTAGGGACTTTTCTGCTATTTTTGTATTTCTTAGGGACTTTTAATTTGTTTTGTATTTCTTCGAGGGACTTTTCTATTTGTTTTTGTATTTCTTGGACTTTGACTTAAAACATAATACTTCTTAAGATGTATACTGTTGATGGGTTCATCCAATAGGTCTCCTTCTGGCGTTGATAACTTTTATGCTCCCGATCCGTAGACTGCAATAACCACATAAGGGCCTAACCAATTTGGTTCAAACTTTCCTTTCTTTTCTCTGTCTTGTTGATTGCGCGGGTTCTCTTTCAAAACTAGATCACCCACCTGAAAGGTACGTGGCTTGACTTTGTGATTATAACTGCGAGCCATCATCTGTTGATATGCTTTTAAGTGGTCTGCTGCTCTCTGTCTCTTTTCATCTAAAAGTTCTAACTCTTGGAGTCGGGAAACTCTGTAATCCTCATCTGTTATGAGACCTTTCAGTGATACTCTTAAGGAAGGTATTTCCACCTCTAAAGGTAGTATGGCTTCTGCTCCATAGACGAGGGCAAAAGGTGTTGCTCCTGTTGGCGTTCGGATACTAGTTCTGTAAGCCCACAAGGCGGGATTGAGTTGAACATGCCAATCCTTCCCTGAATCATTGACAATCTTCTTCAAAATCTTTAGTATGGTTTTGTTTGAGGCCTCTCCTTGGCCATTACCTTGAGGATAGTAAGGCGTGGAATATCTGTGCTGAATATGGAATCTTTCACAAAGTTCATCAACATCCTGATTTTTGAATGGTCGACCATTATCTGTAATAATGGCATTAGGAATACCATATCGACAAATAATGTAATTGAGAATGAAGGATGAGATCTGTTTTCCAGTGACTTTAGAAAGAGGTATTGCCTCAATCCACTTAGTGAAATATTCCATTGCTGTGATGATGAACTTATGCCCATTTGAAGAAGAAGGATGAATTTTTCCCACTAGATCTAACCCCCATTGAGAGAACGGCCAGGTGGGTGTAAACGAATGAAGTTCTTGTGCAGGAGCATGAATAATATTCCCATGAATCTGGCATTTTGAGCATGTTTTAGCAAAGGTAAATGATTCCCCTTCCATTGTAGGCTAGTAGTAACCCATTCTAATCAATTTTTTGGATAAGGTTAGTCCACTCGAATGAGTACCACAAATGCCCCCATGAACTTCTTGTAAAACTTTGTCAGATTCGTCACGTTCAAGACATCGAAGTAAAGTACCATCAAGACCACGACGATAAAGGGTATCAGTGATAAGGGTATATCAAGAGGATTGTTGGATAAAGTTACGTTTTTGGTTGCGGGACAAGTCAGGTGGTAATATATCGTCTTTTAGGTATGCATAAATCTTGCCATACCAGGGTGAATCGGATCCTACTAGGTGGCAGATAATTTGGCTTTCAGGTGTGTCATAGGCAGGCATAAATAATTGTTCCACCAGAAATTCATAGCGAGTCTGTTTGTCTGGGAGTTGTATCAATGAGGCGATCGTAGCCATAGCATCGGCTGCTTTGTTGTCAATCCTCAGAATTTGTGTGAACTGAATGTCCACAAAATACTTCTTGAAGTCATCAATCATCTTCTTATATGGTAACAACTTGTCATCTTTAGTCTGATAATCATCATTGATTTGATTAATGACTAATTGTGAGTCACCATAGACTTGTAGCTCGGTAATCCTCCATTCCAATGCTGTTTTCAGTCCAGTGATCAGTGCTTCATATTCGGCTATGTTATTGGTGCATGGAAACATTAGCCTATAGGACCTAGGAATGGTATGCCCTTGAGAGGTAAAGAAAAGGATGCCTGCCCCCGAGCCATGTTGGGTAAAAGAACCATCAAAGTATAAGGACCATGGCTGCTTAAAGTCTGCTGTGAAGACATCGGCATCTGGAAATTCAATGTGTAAAGGGTGCTCTATTTGGAGAGGAGCGTCTGCTAGTTGATCTGCGATAACTTGTCCTTTGATTGCTTTACGATCAACATAGTGGATGTCGAACTCACTCAAAATCATGATCCATTTTGCTAACCTTCCTGTTAGTGATGCTTTACTTAGCAGATACTTGAGTGGATCAATTTTGGAAACAAGCTTAATTGTATGAGCTAGCATGTAATGTCAGAATTTCTGGGAAGCGAAGACGACTGCCAAACAAGCCTTCTCAATGAAAGTGTAACTAAGCTCATGTCTTGTCAATGTTCTGCTGATGTAGTAAATTGCCCGTTCTTTCCCTTCATGGTCTTCTTGTGCTAATAATGCTCCCAAAGACGTCTCGGTTGTAGCAATATACAGAATCAATGGTTTGTCTGGAGTCGGTGGTACAAGAACTGGTGGATTCATCAGGTATTGCTTGATTTGTTGAAATGCCATTTCACATTTATCATCCCATCTAAAAGGAACATTCTTATGTAGGAGATATGTGAATGGTAGACTTTTGTCAGCCAATTGTGCAATGAATCTGCGGATAGACTGGAGTCGCCCTTGTAAGGATCTCAACTGACTAATGTTCTTTGGGGGAGGCATCTCCATGATTGCACAAACTTTAGCAGGATCTACTTCAATTCCCTTTTTTGAAACAATATATCCTAACAGTTTTCCAGATGTGACCCCAAAAACACATTTCTTAGGGTTTAAGCGAACTTTGAATTTCTCCAATCTAGTGAATATTTTAGATAGTATCTCCAAGTGTCCTTCTCTGGTGTGTGATTTTTCCAATATGTCATCGACATAATCTTCCATGAATGTGTGCATCATGTCGTGAAAGATCGTAGTCATAGCTCTTTGATAAGTAGCTCCAGCATTTTTCAAGCCGAAAGGCATGACATTCCAACAATATGTCCCCCACGGACAAGTGAAAGTTGTTTTCTCTTGGTCTTCTGGTGCAATCTTGATTTGGTTATAACCCGAGAAACCATCCATTAATGAGTACATGGCATGGCCTGCTGTTAGATCAATTATAGTGTCGATACTTGGAAGCGGAAAGTCATCCTTTGGACAAGCTTTGTTAAGATCTCTGAAGTCAGTGCATACTCTTACACATTTTTCTGGCTTTGCTACTGGTACAATATTGGAAATCCATTCACCATAGTCAATTGATCTTATAAAACCTGCATCGAGGAGCTTCTTGAGTTCTTCTTTAACCAATAGTGCAATATGAGGATTCATCTTTCTGAGTTTTTGTTTTACTGGTTTGGCTCCTGATTTGATAGATAAATGATGCATAATAAGATCAGGATCAAGGCCGGGCATATCTGCATATGACCATGCAAAATTGACTTGATTTTTCTTGAGAAAATTCATGAACCCTGGGATTTCTTTAGCTATCATAGATTCAGCTATCTGTAGGATCCTTGGATTATCTGCAGTTGCAATGTTGATTTCCTTTGTAGGCTCAGTCAAGATGGATGATCGCTCATGATAATGCTCTGGGAGAGTGTCAAGAGTCCCATCAAATGGTGCCTCAAAAAGCTTTTCACCCTCTGATACGCTCTTTATTTTGTCTTTTGCTTGATCTAGTACTGCCAGATTCTGGTTTTCACCACTAGACCGTTTATCCTTATTTTCATTTTTGCAGCTAGGAGACTTGACAATCTCCTGATTATAGACTTTATACCAAAAATTTCTAGTGGAACAATTATTTACATCTTCAGCGGAAAGGAAGTTTATGATAGCTTCATCGTTTGGAAAAATAGGTATATCCATAGGTTCGGTAAGATCCCAGTCAATGAGATCAGGATGAATTAATGGTAGGACGTCGTCTGGTTGTGTAAAATTGGCGATGGTTAGGGTCAAGAAAGAGTTATCGGTAGGATCCGTGGTATGAGATAGGTCAATGATGGGACTATTCTCCTGATAATCTTGTTCGTTAAAATCTGACTCAGTATCACTAGACTCATAGTTACTTTGTGGTTCAGATTCTTGTGGTTGGGATCCTGAACCTTCTCCTTTGATCAAAGCGGGTGTATATTTTTGTATGACATCTACCTCTTTGTCTCTCCAAAATTTGTTATCATGGATGGTATCCCATTCATATTCAGCAGAATCTGTGTCAGAGTTATTTTCAATGTAATTCAGGACTGATACCAAACATGTTTCATTCTTATCGGAACCTTTTTGTAGTGTACAAACATTACCTTGGGATTGTTTAGATTGGGTAGCTTCATAGCCTATTCTAGTTTTATCATATGCCGCAAGTCCTGGAAGATGGATAGGCTCAACTACGCCTTCTTTTCTCTTTCCAAGAGGACCATTATCATATCCCATCTTTTGCATGATAGAATATCCTTTCCCATATTGTTCTATTGGTAAGGTGACGTTTAGAATTGTGTCCTCTTCGTCTTTATAGAGCCAATCTAGAATTGTTGTATCCTCAGGATCTCCCATGGGAAATTTTTCTTTGATAAACTATCCATTGAACTTGGTAGTGGGCTCTGTTTGTACCTGTGCTGATGTTGACGCTGCTGATATCTGTTGTGGTGTAATAGAAGGTTTCCCATGTGATCGAGGAGACGTAGGTAGATTAGCAAGACAAAGGGAATATTCCCCAACTCCACTTTCCTTGAACTGTAGTTTCTTGTCAAAACTTTTAGTTAACTGACTGATGTGTGTAGCATGTTGAGAAGAAGTATCAGCAAGTGCTTCTCGATTATTCGGAACCAAAGTATCTTGATGAGCTTTGACATTGGCACAAGTTTGGGCGTTTGAGTTATCAGCTGGTATAGTAATTTCCTGTCCATCATATGGAAACTTAAGGCATTGGTGGTAAGTGGACGGAACAGCTTGCATCTCATGGATCCAAGGACGACCCAACAAGATATTGTATGCAAGATCTCGCTCTAAAACTTGGCAAAAGGTATTTTTGATAACAGGTCCCACTCTGATTGGTAGCATGATTAGACCTTTAGATGTTCTCTCCTCATCATCATAGGCTTTAATGGTAATCTTCCTTCTAGGATCAATGGAATCTTTGGCAAATCCTAATGCTTGAATCACCTTCAAAGTACATATGTTTAGACCAGCCCCTCCATCTATTAGAACACGTTTGACACGGAATTTGTGGATCATGACCTCTAAGTATAATGATGAATTGTGGGGATGAGTTAGGGAAACATCATCTTTGTCTGAAAATGAAAGGAATGTGGGAGAGGACAAATGTCCTACCATGGTTTGAAATCGATTCACATCCAAATCCATAGATACAGTCGTTTCAATGAGGGTTTTATCCAAAATCTCCCTATGTGCAGGGGAAATCTTTAGAAGTTTGAAAATGGAGATTTGGGCTGGAGTTTTTCGAAGTTGGTTAACTAAGTCGTATTGGTGTTGAGGAGAGGTCTCATTGGATTTTGAGGAGGTACCTTTCAAAACAACCTTAGCTTGTGCTCTTGTTGTGACGTTTACTTGCCCATTGTCTACTTTCTCTTTGATTTTGATGACATTGACTCGCTCATCGTCCGTATAAAGGTGACGGATTACATTATCATCAATTTGGTTCACAGTTTTGTCAGAAGATTCTCCCTTTTGATAATTTGGTAGAGGATTTTGAAATGCTTGGTGATCTTCGTTGGATTTTTGTTGTCCTTCTACTGTGATAATACCCTTGTCAATGAGATCTTGAATAGCGTGTTTCAAACCTTGACAGCTGTTTGTATGATGACCTCTGCACCTATGGTAATCACAAAAATAAGCTTCGTTCCATGATGGAGGTTTTACATTAGGTTCGTAATTGCGTTGTGGGGGTAACATAAGGACGTTCTTTGCCATGACCTCTTTAAAAGCCGATTCTAAGGATTGTCCTAGTGGAGTAAAAGCTCTTCTATTGGAGAAGAATGGAAAGCGTTGTGGTTTCGTGCTTGAGGTATTCCCTGTAGTGTTGTTGTTGTTGTTGTTCCAGTGGTTTTGGTTGTTGGTAGTCCCTTGATTGTAGTTCGTTGGAGGGGGATGATTGTTTCCTTGATTTGTGACTGAATTGACATGGTTGTAATTATTGTTACGAGGAGTGTTCAGGATAAATGGCTTAGTCGTGACATGATTTGCATCTACAACTCCGTCATTTACAACATTCTTGTTGCGGGTCCAAAAATTGGACTTGTCCTGATTGTTGTAATGGTTAGATGAGGCAGGACTGTCCCTATCAAGTTTTATGGTCCCTCTTTTGACCAAAGCACTTTTGATGGTGAGGGCATCTTCAATCAGTTTCTCAAAGGAAGGTGGACAATGCAGATTTAAACGATAACTCATTTCTGAGTTGAGGCTATTGATGAAAGTAACCATTTTCTCCTTTTCAGGGACATGACGGGGGTACCTAGCAAACATTCTCCTCCATCTTTGAAGAAAGGTAGTGAAAGATTCCCCAGGTTTTTGCGTAACTTTGCAAAGATCAATCATGGTGATCTGATGTTGAACGTTGTAGGAGTATTGTTTTATGAATAAATTCATCAGTTCTTCAAATGTTCGAATAGGAGGTGTAATCTTAGATAACCATTCCATAGAGTTGACTCCAAGGCTTCGAGGAAATAATCGCAATAAATATGTATCTTCATGGGCAAATTCCAATGTCATGTTTTGAAAGTCTCTAATATGGTCAACTGGGTCCGATTTTCCATTATAACGATCAAATCTGGGGATTTCACAGTGTTTAGGAAATGGAATCATGTTGAGACTTCTATCAAAAGGGTAAGGACATATGTCATCCAAAGTGTACTGCTTGGTTGTGGTTCCTCCTTCTAACTCTTTGATTTTTTTCTGTATCTCTCTAAACTCTTTTTTTAAGGAGGCATATTCAGGTGGGGATGGCTCTTCCTCGGTGGTTTTTAATTTCTCAGTATCAAAGTCTTTAGGCAATTTAGCTCCTTGATCTGCTAGAAAAAGAAAGTATTTCTCTTTGTCACGTTGTATAATCTTTTCAAGGGCTTTAAGAAACTTGGGATTTTGTTCTGCCTCTCTAAGTTCAAGTTCGTCGTCTTGTTCATCATCACTACCTATAGGAGTTTTGTTCATGTTTTTGCTCTTAAGTATTGAACTCTCCTCTCCGTTAGCCATATTGTTGTTACTGAAAAGGGGATTGTGACTTACACTAAAAAGAGGACTACCTCGTTCACCCTCTTTTTGAGGTGTTTCTCCTGCTTTGTTGTGTTGAGATCTCGTAAAAATAGGCATATGTAAGAAATCCTTGAATATGGTCACTGAAGGATCTGATTGGGACACGTTGAATATTCAATTGAAGGTTGTGGTATGTTCTCAAACTCAAGAGGTTGATTCAAATTATGACGTTGAGATAACACTAATCTTTGATAATAAGCTTGGGTAGCCAACGGTTCTACAGCATAATCGTCGGTGAATCTTCTAATGTAGTCTTGGTATCTATGGAGGAATGTGCGATAATGGAGCAAGACGTCTCGACTCTTATACAGGAATTTTCTGCGATCTAAAGTCTTCTTGTAACTGAAATTTGTTTTGGGCTTCTTGATCCTATTGAAAACTGATTTCTTGGTGAACTTGGTTGATTTCCACTTTTCTTAACATGGGAGTAAAATCTTAGAAATTCGGATCGGTGACAAAAACCTAAAAGCGCTACTCTGTTTCTCAAATGCGCTACAGAAATAGTCAAATGCGCTGCAGAGAATATCATATGCGCAGAAACAGAGAACAAATGCGCAGCAGAAAATCCTAAATGCGCCGAAACAGAACACAGATGCGCTAGAACAGAGCTTAAATGCGCTGGAGTTTTCCCCTAGGTGTGCTAAAGCAGTTTATTTCTAGGACAGTTTTGACCAGTTTTTAGCTAAAATTTGTCATGTTCATTTTTGGATGATCCATTATCTGAATTAATGTTTGGAAAGCACAGCAAACAGTCTGATTTAAGTTGATTCGTAACCAAGCACATAATAAGACAAGCACAACCTAGGTTAGGCCAGGACAATATCCGCTAGACTCCATGTGAGTTTCCCCAACCGCATATCAGTAGCGTGTGAATCCAGAAGCTTGGCTGCACGGGCTCCCCCTTACAGTGCACTCTCTTCTCAGGCCAACCAAGCTTCCAACCCCCATGAAACTCCCATGGCGAGCTGATCACTGCAGCTGAAGCTGCGAAAGTGTGGAAGGCTTCACCGGCGGGTTCACGGACCTAGCAAATAGAAGGTTGCAGCTTTCTAAACATTGGTTTTTAATTCGGGACCCCCGTTCAAGTGGCCATACATGGGGCAAGAGATTAATCACCAATTAGGTGGCACTCCAGCCTGAAGAGGTTAAGCTCAACAGGGTTTATGGGAGTGATGGTATGACACATCCGCTACAAACAACCTTGGTTTCCTTAAGATTTACATTTATATAGGTCGGGGTAACAGCCTTAGCTGCGTTTAGGTTTAGGTCATCCTTAAAGGTGAGTACTTTTTCCCTTAAAGGCGGGCCCAATTTCTAGAGTCAGCTCATTTCTGCACCCGGGGATCGCACCAAATTAAAGGATACTTCGATTATCAAAATTGGGGTTACCGCGAGGAGAAAAGGTAAGATTACGGTTTCACGATCACCTAGTTTGCACAGGGTGAGAGCATAATCACCTACCACCTTCAAGCATAGTCAATAAGAGTAGACAGATTCATTTTATGTGCACCAAAATCAAATGTGATTTAATCTAGGTGAAGATGTTGCTTCACAACAGACATGGGGTTCGTTTTAACTGCATGATAAAAGATGTGGTGGCTACCCTAGGTTGATTCATTTTAAGCCCAACATAAAATAAAAGAAATTCTGTCTGCGGAAGGTGTCAGACTCAGAATATCTGTTACAGTTCCAGATGTGAAGCTCTGTCTCCCGAATGCGCAGAAACAGAGACCAGAAGCGCAACTCTGTTACATAAATGCACTAAAACAGAAACCAAATGCGCAATTCTGCTACCCAGATGCGCGAAAACAGAGACTATATGCGCTATTCTAAATGCAGAGATTTTTTTTTAATTTTCTGATACAATTTTAAATGCGCTAAAGAAAATCCTAAATGCGCTAACTAAATGT
>VDFB02276492.1:0-23984 GCA_007258455.2 Sequoia sempervirens
CTGCTGTTTTGTATTTCTTCAGGACTTTTTCTGCTGTTTTTGTATTTCTTCAGGACTTTTTCTTTATCTGCTGTTTTTGTATTTCTTCAGGACTTTTTCTGCTGTTTTTGTATTTCTTCAGGACTTTTTCTGCTATTTTTGTATTTCTTCAGGACTTTTTCTGACTTAAACATAATACTTCTTAAGATGTATACTATTGATGGGTTCATCCAATAGGTCTCCTTTTGGCGTTGATAACTTGTATGCTCCCGATCCGTAGACTGCAATAACCACATAAGGGCCTAACCAATTTGGTTCAAACTTTCCTTTCTTTTCTCTGTCTTGTTGATTGCGCGGGTTCTCTTTCAGAACTAGATCACCCACCTGAAAGGTACATGGCTTGACTTTGTGATTATAACTATGAGCCATCATCTGTTGATATGCTTTTAAGTGGTCTGCTGCTCTCTGTCTCTTTTCATCTAAAAGTTCTAACTCTTGGAGTCGGGAAACTCTGTAATCCTCATCTGTTATGAGACCTTTCAGTGATACTCTTAAGGAAGGTATTTCCACCTCTAAAGGTAGTATGGCTTCTGCTCCATAGACGAGGGCAAAAGGTGTTGCTCCTGTTGGCGTTCGGATACTAGTTCTGTAAGCCCACAAGGCGGGATTGAGTTGAACATGCCAATCCTTCCCTGAATCATTGACAATCTTCTTCAAAATCTTTAGTATGGTTTTGTTTGAGGCCTCTGCTTGGCCATTACCTTGAGGATAGTAAGGCGTGGAATATCTGTGCTGAATATGGAATCTTTCACAAAGTTCATCAACATCCTGATTTTTGAATGGTCGACCATTATCTGTAATAATGGCATTAGGAATACCATATCGACAAATAATGTAATTGAGAATGAAGGATGAGATCTGTTTTCCAGTGACTTTAGAAAGAGGTACTGCCTCAATCCACTTAGTGAAATATTCCATTGTTGTGATGATGAACTTATGCCCATTTGAAGAAGAAGGATGAATTTTGCCCACTAGATCTAACCCCCATTGAGAGAACGGCCAGGTGGGTGTAAACGAATGAAGTTCTTGTGCAGGAGCATAAATAAGATTCCCATGAATCTGATATTGTGAGCATGTTTTAGCAAAGGTAAATGATTCCCTTTCCATTGTAGGCCAGTAGTAACCCATTCTAATCAACTTTTTGGATAAGGTTAGTCCACTCGAATGAGTACCACAAATGCCCCCATGAACTTCCTGTAAAGCTTTGTCAGATTCGTCACGTTCAAGACATCGAAGTAAAGTACCATCAAGACCACGGCGATAAAGGGTATCAGCGATAAGGGTATATCGAGAGGATTGTTGGATAAAGTTATGTTTTTGGTTGCGGGATAAGTCAGGTGGTAATATATTGTCTTTTAGGTATACATAAATCTTGCCATACCAGGGTGAATCGGATCCTACTAGGTGGCAGATAATTTGGCTTTCAAGTGTGTCATAGGCAGGCGTAAATAATTGTTCCACCAGAAATTCATAGCGAGTCTGTTTGTCTGGGACTTGTATCAATGAGGCGATCGTAGCCATAGCATCGGCTGCTTTGTTGTCAATCCTCAGAATTTGTGTGAACTGAATGTCCACAAAATACTTCTTGAAGTCATCAATCATCTTCTTATATGGTAACAACTTGTCATCTTTAGTCTGATAATCATCATTGATTTGATTAATGACTAATTGTGAGTCACCATAGACTTGTAGCTCGGTAATCCTCCATTCCAATGCTGTTTTCAGTCCAGTGATCAGTGCTTCATATTCGGCTATGTTATTGGTGCATGGAAACATTAGCCTATAGGACCTAGGAATGGTATGCCCTTGAGGGGTAACGAAAAGGATGCCTGCCCCCGAGCCATGTTGGGTAAAAGAACCATCAAAGTATAAGGACCATGGCTGCTTAAAGTCTGCTGTGAAGACATCGGCATCTGGAAATTCAATGTGTAAAGGGTGCTCTGTTTGGAGAGGAGCGTCTGCTAGTTGATCCGCGATAACTTGTCCTTTGATTGCTTTGCGATCAACATAGTGGATGTCGAACTCACTCAAAATCATGATCCATTTTTCTAACCTTCCTGTTAGTGATGCTTTACTTAGCAGATACTTGAGTGGATCAATTTTGGAAACAAGCTTAATTGTATGAGCTAGCATGTAATGTCAGAATTTCTGGGAAGCGAAGACGACTGCCAAACAAGCCTTCTCAATGAAAGTGTAACTAAGCTCATGTCTTGTCAATGTTCTGCTGATGTAGTAAATTGCCCGTTCTTTCCCTTCATGGTCTTCTTGTGCTAATAATGCTCCCAAAGACGTCTCGGTTGTAGCAATATACAGAATCAATGGTTTGTCTGGAGTCGGTGGTACAAGAACTGGTGGATTCATCAGGTATTGCTTGATTTGTTGAAATGCCATTTCACATTTATCATCCCATCTAAAAGGAACATTCTTATGTAGGAGATATGTGAATGGTAGACTTTTGTCAGCCAATTGTGCAATGAATCTGCGGATAGACTGGAGTCGCCCTTGTAAGGATCTCAACTGACTAATGTTCTTTGGGGGAGGCATCTCCATGATTGCATGAACTTTAGCAGGATCTACTTCAATTCCCTTTTCTGAAACAATATATCCTAATAGTTTTCCAGATGTGACCCCAAAAACACATTTCTTAGGGTTTAAGCGAACTTTGAATTTCTCCAATCTAGTGAATATTTTAGATAGTATCTCCAAGTGTCCTTCTCTGGTGTGTGATTTTTCCAATATGTCATCTACATAATCTTCCATGAATGTATGCATCATGTCATGAAAGATCATAGTCATAGCTCTTTGATAAGTAGCTCCAGCATTTTTCAAGCCGAAAGGCATGACATTCCAACAATATGTCCCCCACGGACAAGTGAAAGTTGTTTTCTCTTGGTCTTCTGGTGCAATCTTGATTTGGTTATAACCCGAGAAACCATCCATTAATGAGTACATGGCATGGCCTGCTGTTAGATCAATTATAGTGTCGATACTTGGAAGCGGAAAGTCATCCTTTGGACAAGCTTTGTTAAGATCTCTGAAGTCAGTGCATACTCTTACACATTTTTCTGGCTTTGCTACTGGTACAATATTGGAAATCCATTCACCATAGTCAATTGATCTTATAAAACCTGCATCGAGGAGCTTCTTGAGTTCTTCTTTAACCAATAGTGCAATATGAGGATTCATCTTTCTGAGTTTTTGTTTTACTGGTTTGGCTCCTGATTTGATAGATAAATGATGCATAATAAGATCAGGATCAAGGCCGGGCATATCTGCATATGACCATGCAAAATTGACTTGATTTTTCTTGAGAAAATTCATGAACTCTGGGATTTCTTTAGCTGTCATAGATTCAGCTATCTGTAGGATCCTTGGATTATCTGTAGTTGCAATGTTGATTTCCTTTGTAGGCTCAGTCAAGATGGATGATCGCTCATGATAATGCTCTGGGAGAGTGTCAAGAGTCCCATCAGATGGTGCCTCAAAAAGGTTTTCACCCTCTGATACGCTCTTTATTTTGTCTTTTGCTTGATCTAGTACTGCCAGATTCTGGTTTTCACCACTAGACCGTTTATCCTTATTTTCATTTTTGTAGCTAGGAGACTTGACACTCTCCTGATTACAGACTTTATACCGAAAATTTCTAGTGGAACAATTATTTACATCTTCAGCGGAAAGGAAGTTTATGATAGCTTCATCGTTTGGAAAAATAGGTATATCCATAGGTTCGGTAAGATCCCAGTCAATGAGATCAGGATGAATTAATGGTAGGACGTCGTCTGGTTGTGTAAAATTGGTGATGGTTAGGGTCAAGACAGAGTTATCGGTAGGATCCGTGGTATGAGATAGGTCAATGATGGGACTATTCTCCTGATAATCTTGTTCGTTAAAATCTGACTCAGTATCACTAGACTCATAGTTACTTTGTGGTTCAGATTCTTGTGGTTGGGATCCTGAACCTTCTCCTTTGATCAAAGCGGGCGTATATTTTTGTATGACATCTACCTCTTTGTCTCTCCAAAATTTGTTATCATGGATGGTATCCCATTCATATTCAGCAGAATCTGTGTCAGAGTTATTTTCAATGTAATTCAGGACTGATACCAAACATGTTTCATTCTTATCGGAACCTTTTTGTAGTGTACAAACATTACCTTGGGATTGTTTAGATTGGGTAGCTTCATAGCCTATTCTAGTTTTATCATATGCCGCAAGTCCTGGAAGATGGATAGGCTCAACTACGCCTTCTTTTCTCTTTCCAAGAGGACCATTATCATATCCCATCTTTTGCATGATAGAATATCCTTTCCCATATTGTTCTGTTGGTAAGGTGACGTTTAGAATTGTGTCCTCTTCATCTTTATAGAGCCAATCTAGAATTGCTGTGTCCTCAGGATCTCCCATGGGAAATTTTTCTTTGATAAATTGTCCATTGAACTTGGTAGTGGGCTCTGTTTGTACCTGTGCTGATGTTGATGCCGCTGATATCTGTTGTGGTGTAATAGAAGGTTTCCCATGTGATCGAGGAGACGTAGGTAGATTAGCAAGACAAAGGGAATATTCCCCAACTCCACTTTCCTTGAACTGTAGTTTCTTGTCAAAACTTTTAGTTAACTGACTGATGTGTGTAGCATGTTGAGAAGAAGTATCAGCAAGTGCTTCTCGATTATTCGGAACCAAAGTATCTTGATGAGCTTTGACATTGGCACAAGTTTGGGCGTTTGAGTTATCAGCTGGTATAGTAATTTCCTGTCCATCATATGGAAACTTAAGACATTGGTGGTAAGTGGACGGAACAACTTGCATCTCATGGATCCAAGGACGACCCAACAAGATATTGTATGCAAGATCTCGCTCTAAAACTTGGCAAAAGGTATTTTTGATAACAGGTCCCACTCTGATTGGTAGCATGATTAGACCTTTAGATGTTCTCTCCTCATCATCATAGGCTTTAATGGTAATCTTCCTTCTAGGATCAATGGAATCTTCGGCAAATCCTAATGCTTGAATCACCTTCAAAGTACATATGTTTAGACCAGCCCCTCCATCTATTAGAACACGTTTGACACGGAATTTGTGGATCATGACCTCTAAGTATAATGATGAATTGTGGGGATGAGTTAGGGAAACATCATCTTTGTCTGAGAATGAAAGTCATGTGGGAGAGGACAAATGTCCTACCATGGTTTGAAATCGATTCACATCCAAATCCGTAGATACAGTCATTTCAACGAGGGTTTTATCCAAAATCTCCCTATGTGCAGGGGAAATCTTTAGAAGTTCGAAAATGGAGATTTGGGCTGGAGTTTTTCGAAGTTGGTTAACTAAGTCGTATTGGTGTTGAGGAGAGGTCTCATTGGATTTTGAGGAGGTACCTTTCAAAACAACCTTAGCTTGTGCTCTTGTTGTGACGTTTACTTTCCCATTGTCTACTTTCTCTTTGATTTTGATGACATTGACTCGCTCATCGTCCGTATAGAGGTGACAGATTACATTATCATCAATTTGGTTCACAGTTTTGTCAGAAGATTCTCCCTTTTGATAATTTGGTAGAGGATTTCGAAATGCTTGATGATCTTCATTGGATTTTTGTTGTCCTTCTACTGTGATAATACCCTTGTCAATGAGATCTTGAATAGCATGTTTCAAACCTTGACAGCTGTTTGTATGATGACCTCTGCACCTATGGTAATCGCAAAAATAAGCTTCGTTCCATGATGGAGGTTTTACATTAGGTTCGTTATTGCGTTGTGGGGGTAACATAAGGACGTTCTTTGCCATGACCTCTTTAAAAGCCGATTCTAAGGATTGTCCTAGTGGAGTAAAAGCTCTTCTATTGGAGAAGAATGGAAAGCGTTGTGGTTTCGTGCTTGAGGTATTCCCTGTAGTGTTGTTGTTGTTGTTGTTCCAGTGGTTTTGGTTGTTGGTAGTCCCTTGATTGTAGTTCGTTGGAGGGGGATGATTGTTTCCTTGATTTGTGACTGAATTGACATGGTTGTAATTATTGTTACGAGGAGTGTTCAGGATAAATGGCTTAGTCGTGACATGATTTGCATCTACAACTCCGTCATTTACAACATTCTTGTTGCGGGTCCAAAAATTGGACTTGTCCTGATTGTTGTAATGGTTAGATGAGGCAGGACTGTCCCTATCAAGTTTTATGGTCCCTCTTTTGACCAAAGCACTTTTGATGGTGAGGGCATCTTCAATCAGTTTCTCAAAGGAAGGTGGACAATGCAGATTTAAACGATAACTCATTTCTGAGTTGAGGCTATTGATGAAAGTAACCATTTTCTCCTTTTCAGGGACATGACGGGGGTACCTAGCAAACATTCTCCTCCATCTTTGAAGAAAGGTAGTGAAAGATTCCCCAGGTTTTTGCGTAACTTTGCAAAGATCAATCATGGTGATCTGATGTTGAACGTTGTAGGAGTATTGTTTTATGAATAAATTCATCAGTTCTTCAAATGTTCGAATAGGAGGTGTAATCTTAGATAACCATTCCATAGAGTTGACTCCAAGGCTTCGAGGAAATAATCGCAATAAATATGTATCTTCATGGGAAAATTCCAATGTCATGTTTCGAAAGTCTCTAATATGGTCAATTGGGTCCGATTTTCCATTATAACGATCAAATCTGGGGATTTCACAGTGTTTAGGAAATGGAATCATGTTGAGACTTCTATCAAAAGGGTAAGGACATATGTCATCCAAAGTGTACTGCTTGGTTGTGGTTCCTCCTTCTAACTCTTTGATTTTTTTCTGTATCTCTCTAAACTCTTTTTTTAAGGAGGCATATTCAGGTGGGGATGGCTCTTCCTCGGTGGTTTTTAATTTCTTAGTATCAAAGTCTTTAGGAAATTTAGCTCCTTGATCTGCTAGAAAAAGAAAGTATTTCTCTTTGTCACGTTGTATAATCTTTTCAAGGGCTTTAAGAAACTTGGGATTTTGTTCTGCCTCTCTAAGTTCAAGTTCGTCGTCTTGTTCATCATCACTACCTATAGGAGTTTTGTTCATGTTTTTGCTCTTAAGTATTGAACTCTCCTCTCCGTCAGCCATATTGTTGTTACTGAAAAGGGGATTGTGACTTACACTAAAAAGAGGACTACCTCGTTCACCCTCTTTTTGAGGTGTTTCTCCTGCTTTGTTGTGTTGAGATCTCGTAAAAACAGGCATATGTAAGAAATCCTTGAATATGGTCACTGAAGGATCTGATTGGGACGCGTTGAATATTCAATTGAAGGTTGTGGTATGTTCTCAAACTCAAGAGGTTGATTCAAATTGTGACGTTGAGATAACACTAATCTTTGATAATAAGCTTGGGTAGCCAACGGTTCTACAGCATAATCGTCGGTGAATCTTCTAATGTAGTCTTGGTATCTATGGAGGAATGTGCGATAATGGAGCAAGACGTCTCGACTCTTATACAGGAATTTTCTGCGATCTAAAGTCTTCTTGTAACTGAAATTTGTTTTGGGCTTCTTGATCCTATTGAAAACTGATTTCTTGGTGAACTTGGTTGATTTCCACTTTCTTAACATGGGAGTAAAATCTTAGAAAGTCGGGTCGGTGACAAAAACCTAAAAGCGCTACTCTGTTTCTCAAATGCGCTACAGAAATAGTCAAATGCGCTGCAGAAAATATCATATGCACAAAAACAGAGAACAAATGCGCAGCAGAAAATCCTAAATGCGCCGAAACAGAACACGGATGTGCTAGAACAGAGCTTAAATGCGCTGGAGTTTTCCCCTAGGTGTGCTAAAGCAGTTTATTTCTAGGACAGTTTTGACCAGTTTTTAGCTAAAATTTGTCATGTTCATTTTTGGATGATCCATTATTTGAATTAATGTTTGGAAAGCACAGCAAACAGTCTGATTTAAGTTGATTCGTAACCAAGCACATAATAAGACAAGCACAACCTAGGTTAGGCCAGGACAATATCCGCTAGACTCCACGTGGGTTTCCCCAACCGCATATTAGTAGCGTGTGAATCCAGAAGCTTGGCTGCATGGGCTCCCCCTTACAGTGCACTCTCTTCTCAGGCCAACCAAGCTTCCAACCCCCATGAAACTCCCATGGCGAGCTGATCACCTCTACTATTGACTGCGAAAGTGTGGAAGGCTTCACACCGACCGGTTCTGGACTAGCAAATAGAAGGTTTTTGGCTTTCTAAACAATGGTATTTAGTTCGGGACCCCCGTTCGAGTGGCCATACATGGGGCAAGAGATTAATCACCATTAAGGTGGCACTCCAGCCTGAAGAGGTTAAGCTCAACAGGGTTTATGGGAGTACAACTCCGTCCGTATGACACATCTGCACAAACAACCTTAGGTTTTCCCTTAAGATTTACATTTATATACCGGTCGGGGGTAGCTTGGCCTTAGCTCCGTTGTCGGTTTGAGTCATCCCTTAAGGTGAGTACTTTTTCCCTTAAGGCAGGCCCAATTTCTAGAGTCAATAACCGTTTCTCTTGCACCCAGGATCGCACAAGTGTGTAAGGGGAGAGGATACTTCGATTATCAAATCAGGGTTACACAGGGAAAAGTGGGTCTGGTTTTCTGATCACCTAGTTTGCACAGGGTGAGAGCATAATCACCTACCACCTTCAAGCACAGTCAATAAGAGTAGACAGATTCATTTTATATGCACCAAAATCAAATGTGATTTAATCTAGGTGAAGATGTTGCTTCACAACAGACATGGGGTTCGTTTTAACTGCATGATAAAAGATGTGGTGGCTACCCTAGGTTGATTCATTTTAAGCCCAACATAAAATAAAAGAAATTTTGTCTGTGGAAGGCGTCAGACTCAGAATCTCTGCTACAGTTCTAGATGTGAAGCTCTGTCTCCCGAATGCGCAGAAACAGAGACCAGAAGCGCAACTCTGTTACATAAATGCGCTAAAACAGAAACCAAATGCGCAATTCTGCTACCCAGATGCGCGAAAACAGAGACTATATGCGCTATTCTAAATGCAGAGATTTTTTTTTAATTTTCTGATACAATTTTAAATGCGCTAAAGAAAATCCTAAATGCGCTAACTAAATGTCTATATGCGCTGCCGAAAGTGACGAATACGCCACTTTGTTTCCTAGATGCACCGCAGAAATGACCAGAGCGCCGAAACAGAGCCCAGATGCGCCGAAGTACCTGCAAATAAAAATTTCCTGAATCTTCCGAAATGCACTGCCGAATGCCAGAAAACCTGTAAGCAAACCTGCAAGAAAACCTGCAAGAAAGAAGTCTAAAATCGGGGCATAGGCCCCACGGTGGGCGCCATTTAATGTGTGTGTGAAAATCGAGTGTAAGAATTAAAATCAGTTCAAACACACCAATAGAACATTATAACAAAAACAAAACTATAAAAGGAGTAGAAATGTGCAAACTCAGTATCCTGTTCCTGTTGTCGTCCTATCGTCCTCTATCTTTAGTGTTTTTGTAGATTCCAGCCTTGTGTTCTCAGATTAAGGGCTAGGCTCAACAAACTGTCTTCCTAAAGAACGAGATTTTGCTATGATATGAATGCATGATTAAGCTATGATAATGATTTTAGCTAAGAAACTTGAAATAAGCAAGATGCTATGATAAATGAATACTAAATGAATTAAATGCATAAACTCTACTTAATTGCCTATTTTCCTATTTGCCTATTTGCCTCTTATCAATGTTTGGATTCACACAAGTATTTATAGGGCTTTCTGACTGATTCTGATTGGCTGTCTCGATTGACGATTGTGATAATTCCTGGCAGATCAAACGGTTGAAGAAAGATGAAACTGAAGGATAAGATAGAAGAACCCTAGAAACAGATTTTTCTATTTTATTATGAAAGAGGAAAAAGAAGAGAAGATAAGAATAAAAGAAAGATTAAAAGCTGATAAATAATTAATTAAAAAAATCAATTATTTATTTGTGGAGCACATTCAGCTTTTCTCAATTAAATAAAATATTTAATTAAGCTTTTAAAAGCAGAAGAAAAATTGTGGTGAGAAAAGAGCTTTAATCAGTTTTATTGAAAAAAATAGAATATCTCATAATTAAATAAAATATTTAATTATGATATGAGAAGATTGCACAATTAGGTTAAAATACCTAATTTTGAATTTAGAAAGAAATCATAAGATATTTTTAATTAAATAAGATCTATTTAATTAAATCACTTTTATGAAATTAATTAAATGAAACATTTAATTAATTAGAAGAAGAATTAAAATAGAAAGGGGAAATATTTAAACTTAAATTAAATCAAAAGATTTAATTTAAATTCAACAGTGATAATTAATTTAAATAAATAGAATGTATTTATTTAATTAATTAAGTGGAATGTAAAAATAATTAAATAAAGTAAATTTATTTAATTATAAAAGAAGAATAAGATGAATGAACAATATAATTAAATTAATTAAATTTAATCATATGTAGAGGACTTTAGAAGAAATTAATTAAATAATAAATATTTAATTAATTGCCAGGATTATAGACATGACCATTTTTATGCATATACAATAATAGAATCACATATGAGTTTTATAAAAACAAGAGATTTGTTGTTTTTTTATTAATTTTCACATACCAACATTTAATTTCTTAAATAATTTTTGACTTATGCTAAAATTTTCTAAAATTGAATCATCTAATTTTTTAAACAAAATTGTATTTAATTCAGCGTATTAAATGTTTTAGATTAGGAGTTAATGCTAAAATTCCAACCTGATTGTTTTCAATACTTTCTCTTCTTTTTACCAGTCTTCCCAAAGTTTTAGCATATACATTTACAAATTTACTCGTCTTATTTATCATTATTTCACTCAAAATTGATTTATCATTTGCTATAGTTCATTGTGTTGCATTCCTATATTTATACCAACACTTTTCTCCAATAAAGTAAGTAGCATTAGGGGAGAGGGGCCCATAGTGGAGCACCCTAACTTTGTGTATCTCAAAATCTTACATGAAATTTCAAATCAGTCCCAATTTTGTACAACAGTTTATTTGGCAACTCACCTACTTAAAAAAATTAATTTTAGGGTCACATCATCAAATATGATACCACGTCAGCATGATTTTTGTTAAGGTATTAAACAATGCTAAAAAAAAAGGTGCGACCAATAGTGGTGCACTAAGTCATGTTTTATTGGTGCGCCAATGTGGCATCACATGATTTGTTAGTTTGTGTACTTTATGGATAAAAAGTATTTTGCAATTGGATATTAAGATGCTCCACTATGAGGCCCACTAAGGACTACTTCTATCCCCATTATTGGAGCCCGCCCCACTATGGGCCCCTCTCCCCTAGCAACATTAGACATAACTTGTTTCATTGATTCATCTTTATTTTTAGGTTTTACAAAAATGTCTATTTTTTCATTAATTTTCCCATTTTTAATATTTTAATTAATTACATTACAAATTGACATTAATTTTTTTTAAATAAAAAACGTAGCCACCTATAAATATATTAATATAAAAAATATATATATAAAATGAAAGTTTTAATAAAAAAATACAAAAGATGGGCACTGAGTGAAAAAAGAAAAGATAACAGAGTCAAAATAAAGTGTATATACAAAGTAAATGAACAGAGTATCACAGATGGAGAGGAAATTGATTAGGGATAATTTTCCCCATTTACTATGTTTTTTTCTCCAACAGGGAAAGCTTCATCCACATGTGAAAATTCTATTGCAGTTACTAATTATTAATCTCCTATCTAATACATAGATTATTTGACTCTGGAAAATTAATTCATAGCAAACATTGAAAAATAACAGAACTGCAACTTCACCAATAAAACTCATAGAAATAGAGAAGAAAACATTCACAATAATAAACACAATATTTTTGGACAAATTGTCCGTGGAAAAACCCCGAAGGGAAAACCACTACTATAGATGAGGAATTATATTAAACTTCAGCAAATTAAGGAATACATAAATTGCTTGCCTCTTACTGGTAGAGCTCCGGCAATATTCTTCTCCGAAAATTCTTCCCTCAATTTCTCCTTGCTGAAACTCCTCAGTTGATATCCCCAACACTATCACTGCGCCCTTGCTAACACTACAAGACTATTTTCTTTCACTGCAAATCTACTTGCTATCACTGCAAGTCTATATTTGTATGTATCTACTTGTGTATTCTCCAAATGCCCATTGATCCCCTTTTATACTTTTCTCATTGGAAAACCAATGGCCATGATTTAATCTCAATCAATGGCTAAGATTAAATAGACTCTAACAACCCTAGCTAACTGGATTCTAGAAGTCTCTAGAGGAAACAATTATTTAATTACATAATTATCTAGACAACTCAGCCCTTTCTAGAAGTCTCTAGAAAATAATTAAATAACACTTCTTGGGAATAGAGACACCTATCCAAGCTACATAAATTAACACTCCCTCTTAGCGAGGAAGGTGTTCTGCATGACACCCAACTTATCTCTGAAGAAGATGATTTTCGCCTTCCCCAATGCCTTGGTCAAAATGTATGCTACTTGCTGATCTATAGGTATATACTATAGTTGAACAATCCCACGCTGTACACAATCTCTGAGAAAATGATATCTGGTGTCTATATGCTTAGACCTATCATGAAACACCAGATTCTCAGACAACTTGATGCAACTCTAATTGTCGCAGTGTATCACTATAGTCTCAACCCTCTGACCAAACAAGGCCACCAGCAACTTCTGAAGCCATATCGCCTCACACGTTGCCATGCTAGCTACTATGTATTCTACCTCTGCAGAACTCAAAGCCACAGACTTCTCCTTCCTACTGTACCAAGAGACAACTCTTGATCCCAAGCTAAAGCAACACCCTGAAGTGATTTTCCTATCCATTGTACTACCCGCCCAATCTGCGTTAGTATAGCCTATCAACCTGATACCATCACCTCGAGTATATCTAATCCCATACTCGATTGTACCATGCAAATACCACAACACATGATTTGCTGCTGTCCAATGCACTCTCTTTGGCTCCACCATGAACTGACTAAGAGAGTTCACTGCAAAGGATATATCTGGCCTGGTGTTGACCAAATACATGAGAGACCCAATCAACTACTTGTATAAGGTGGGGTCTACATCCTTCTCTCTGGATGAGTCTACCTTCTTCCAATTCATGATCATAGGAGTAGACATGGCTCTGCAATCCTCCATCTCAAACCTCCTCAAGATTTTGATGCAGTATTTCCCTTGTCCAAGGAAAATGTCTCCATCTGTCTGCCATACCTCCATGCCTAGAAAGTAGTGCATAAGCCCCAAATCCTTCATCTCGAACTCTTCTGCAAGGTCCCTCTTGCACTCCTCTATGAGCCCTAGTGAACCTATTAAAAACAAGTCATCCACATATAGAACAAGAATAAGAACCTCACCCCCAACCACCAAGTAGTAGAGGTTAGCATCCGCTTCATTCTTCACGAAGCCCATTCCTTGCAAGTATCTATCAATGTGCTCATACCACACCCTAGGAGCCTGCTTGAGTCCATACAAAGCTCTCTTCAATCTGCACACGTGGGTTTCACTGTTGTGTGCTACAAAGTCCTCTGGTTGTTCTATGTATACCTCCTCTTTCAATTCACCATTAACAAACACCATCTTGACATCCATCTGATGGATCTACCATCCCATCTGTGTTGCAAGTGAGATCACGACTCGTATAGAAGTATGCCTAGCCACTAGAGCAAATGTCTCCTCATAGTCTATTCCCTCCTTCTAAGAGAACCCCTTGGCCACAAACCTTGCCTTGTATTTCTCGATGCTACCATCTGCACCATGCTTGATCTTATAGATCCAGTGTGATCCAACCACTACCCTATCTATTGGTCTAGGCACAACCTCCCACACATCGTTTTGCACTATTGAGGTATACTCCTCAACCATTGCATCTTGCCACACTTGCTGCTATGTAGCCTCCTAATAGTTAGAAGGCTCACTATCTACCAACTGACTAACTAATGCCATATTGTCATCATACCTAGCTGGTTGTCTCTGCTGTCTACTACTCATCCTAGGAGCTCCCACAAACTCCTGAGTATCCCTTTTTGACTGTTGGTTCCTGCTACCAATTGTAGAGGATGAAGTATCAACCTCCATATCACCCTGATGCATCTCTTGGATTTGCTACATCTGTTGCTCCATACTCTGCAAACTCTCAGCACCTGAGCCTGTGTTTGTACTAGTAACTATACTCGAGCTTCGTTGTCCTTGATCTGGTTGAATGATCCTTGGAGCTTCCACTAGCTGCTCACTCTGATCATCTGCTGGAAAATCTCTGGACCTTCTGAATGCCTTGTCCTCCATAAACTTGACATCACGCCTGACAATAGTCTTCCTAGTCCCTGGAATAAATATTCGATATGCCTTTGAGGTTTCACTGTACCCCACAAAGTATCCTCTCTCTGCAGTCTGATCTAACTTGGAATGTGTCACACTTGGAATGTGATAATACACCAAACTCCCAAATATCCTGAAGTGGCTGACATTTGGCTTCTTCCCTGAGAATGCCTCCTCTGGTGTCATCTTGCCCAATACCTTATGTGGTACCTTGTTATGTATGTACACTACTGTACTACGCACCTCTACCCATAAGTAACATGGCATATCCTGGTCATGCAACATAACCCTTGCCACCTCTAATATAGACCGATTCTTCCTCTCAACAACCCCATTCTGCTGTGGGTTGTAAGGAACAGTCCACTCTCTCTTGTTTCCTTCCCTAGTACAGAACTCCTGGAACTCTTTCCCTTTGTACTCGCCTCCATTGTCTAACTGAAGAACCTTTATCTTCTTTCCTGTTAAATTCTCCACAAGAGCTTTGAACTCTTGGAAGTGACTAAAAACCTCATCCTTAGTCTTCAAGAAGTATATCTAGGTCTTCCTAGAGAAATCGTCAATAAAAGTAACAAAGTACTCATATCCTCTGAGATACTTCGTCAACATTGGTCCACATATGTTTGAATGTACTAGATCAAGAACACCCTTGGATCTAGTGTCACTCCTTGGAAAAGCTGCTTTCGCAAACTTCCCCAACACACATCCCTTACAAACATCATCATGCTTTGTGCTCACCTCTGGAACACCTGTCACTATCTCACGAAGCATTTTAAGTGCTCCATGATGAATATGGCCCATCCTCTTATGCCATAGCTCTCCTTGATCTCTAGAATTACTGCTGCTCATCAATGCCTTATGAGTATCAAACTACAACCTATAAAGCTGGCCGCTCCTAACTCCAATAGTTGTGGGTGATTTCCAATCTTTGTGCTTGATTAACACACTCACCCCTCTAAAGAGTACATTGTAACCTTTATCGTGAAGGACAGATATGGAAATAAAATTCATACCCAAGCCTGGCACATGCAACACATCATGAATGGGAATTTGCTTACCATTCTCCCTCTGAAATAGAACAGTCTCTTTCCCAATTGGATTGAGTTTGGACATGTTCCCCATAGAAATCTGCATTTTGATGTCCTCCTCCTTATAGCTGGAGAAGTACTCTCTAACTCTTGTCATATGAAATGATGACCCACTATCTATATACCAAACACCCTGTGCGGTTGAGCTAGCCATACAAGCTATGAGAGCGAACTCATCCTCCATTCTACTAGAGAGCTCATCTGCACTTGCTGAAGCTGCCATTTGCTTCTTGCCTTTCTTCCTTTGCGGGCAATTGCTGACATAGTGGCCAAACTCATGACATCCATAACACTTGACTTTAGATAAATCCTTCTTCTCACCTTGTGAATTTGATCCTTTGCTTGACCCCTTCTTCACTTTCCTTTTTCCTACAAGGGCAACGTTCTCTTGTTCTACCTCACTTTTCTGACTCTTGTTGCTAGTTCCACTGACAAGACTTAGTCTAAGCTCCTCCTGAGTGAAGTCACTCCAAAGTCGATCCCAACTCAACAAGGTGTCTTGTCCATTAATAACTTGAACAAAAACATCCCACTGCTTAGTAAACCCATTTAGGGCTATCCACACTAGCTCGGCATCATCTGGTTTATCTCCAATAGCTGCCAACTCATCCTTGACAAGTCTGAGTCTGGTGAGGTAACTTGTCACATCTTCTCCCTTGTTCATTTGAGTATTCCTCAACTTTTCTCTGAGAATTAGCTTCCGGTTAGTGGTAGCATTCTGGTACAGATTCAAAATGGCATCCCACATCTTCTTTGCTATATCTAACTCTGCGACATGTGGAACAATATGGTCCTTGACACCATCAAGGATCAGCCTCCTCGCCTTGGCATCTTCCTTCTTATGTGCTAAGAGTTGTGCTGGATCTGTAGGTACAGGTACAACACTGGTCACATATTCCTTGATCCCATTCTCTTCCAACAACAAAGAAATTTTGGCTTTCCAGACACCAAAATTTGAGGCTCCATCCAATCTGTCCTGATCTCTTAAACCTGTTGAGGCCATCTCAAAAGATAAAAGCAAAAATAATAAAAATAATTCTGAAGAGGTAGAATTGGGTTTTATAGACCCTCTTTCCTGCACTGAGCCTTGTCTGCCCTCAGATCCACTCTAATACCATGTGAAAATTCCATTGCAGTTACTGATTATTAATCTCCTATCTAATACATAGATTATTTGACTCTAGAAAATTAATTCACAACAAACATTGAAAAATAACACAACTGCAACTTCACCAATAAAACTCACAGATATAGAGAAGAAAACATTCACAATAATAAACACAATATTTTTGGACAAATTGTCTATGGAAAAACCCCAAAGGGAAAACCACTACTACAGATGAGGAATTATATTAAACTTCAGCAAATTAAGGAATACATAAATTGCTTGCCTCTTACTGGCAGAGCTCCGGCAATATTCTTCTCCGAAAATTCTTCCCTCAATTTCTCCTGCTGAAACTCCACAACTATTATCCCCAACGCTATCAGTACGCCCTTGCTAACACTGCAAGACTATTTGCTTTCACTGCAAATCTACTTGCTATCACTGCAAGTCTATATTTGTATGTATCTACTTGTGTATTCTCCAAATGTCCATTGATCCCCTTTTATACTTTTCTCATTGGAAAACCAATGGCCATGATTTAATCTCAATCAATGGCTAAGATTAAATAGACTCTAACAACCCTAACTAACTAGATTCTAGAAGTCTCTAGAGGAAACAATTATTTAATTACATAATTATCTAGACAACTCAACCCTTTCTAGAAATCTCTAGAAAATAATTAAATAACACTTCTTGGGAATAGAGACACCTATCCAAGCTACATAAATTAACACCACACATGTCAGAAACTCTAATATTAGGTTATCTGAGAAGAAGTTCAAGGGGAATCTTGGCTGGCCACACCCATATTTAAATATTTTGTACGTTGAATATCCCAAAATTATCTAATTCTAAATATCAACATTAGTAATATATAGCATAATTGTCTAAAGTGTCTGCCAACATATTTGTCTCTATGTAATAGTGAGAAATTTCATATAAAGTTAGATTTTGTAGAAGAAAATTGATTTGGCCTATCACATATTCCAATTTCTAGTTGGAAAATACTTTTTAAGAGACAATATTTATAATTACCATTTCAAATTTGAGATTTTGGATTCTTTTACTAATGGTTAGCTCTAGTTTTAAAATTAGTTTGTTGATTTATGCTAAATTATTAGAAACTTTGGGGATTTTTTATGAAACTAAATCTATGAGTTGTCTTGGATGATTCCCTAAAATAGCACCAGATCCAATTGTATCTAGAATTCTTGTAGAGGATCCATTAAATTTAAGTTTTATCATATTTGAGGGAGGAGTTTTCCGATTTACCAACTTTATTTTTAGCTTAATATTTTTCTATTCTGCTAGTTTTTTTGAATAGTTTAATCTCGAAAGGTCAAATTTATATTTATTGAAGGAGTTTTGATAAGATAGGCCATAATTGTTTCGAAGATGGATGTCTTTGTTTTGATCAATAGTTGGTCTAAACTAGAAACTATTTTCTTGAAGATGTGGTTATTTCACTCCCATAGAGCTACATAGGTTGATTCCTTATATAAAGAGGTCCAACTTTGAAAGTGGGGAAGGATGGAGTTATGAAGGGACCTGACCAATTCAACTTACCCAAAATCAACTTCTAATAATTATTAGAGAAATGGTAGTTTAGTAATAGGTGATCAATATTCTCATAATATAAGCTGCAAAAGATATGAGTGAAGATGGTAGTGAATCCTAATTTGTCCAATCTCAAGCTTGTTAAATATTATTATAAAGAGCTAAAAAAGTGAAAGCTCTCATACTTGGAAGACTTGAGATGAGTCACAACAAAGGTTTGAAGGTCATAAGTTCTATTTTTTTTGAGAAGTTAAGGATCTATATCCATCTATTGCTAAATAGCTGCCTAATTTAGAACCTAGACATTTCAATTCTTCTTCCTTATTTGAAAAATATTTTCTTCTTGTTGATTTCTTCTTTGAATCTTGATTTTATATCTTGTGACATAGGAAGGGAGTATGTTAATTTCCATTTTATTTTGGGTGGAAAAGAGGATTTATCTAGTATAAGACCTAGTTTATAATGCCCCAAATTTCCATGTAGGGAAAAGACACAACCATCAATTTTTTTTTGCAACATTAACATTGAAACACTAAGATTGTACAAATTGTACACATCATGGTGATGATCTATACAAATTGAGTGAAATTTCTCATGCAATATTACTATTGAAATATCACCTAAAGGTGGGGTGCGAGAATAAATATAGCTGAGTGTGTGGAGTCCATCACACACACCCTTAAATGATGATCAAATCAGCTCTAGGAGCTAGGTTACACAGGGTTCCATAATTTACATCCTTAAGTAAGATATCAGTGTTACAATCTAGGTCAATTCAAAATTGCTAATGATGGTCATTCTACTAGAACAACTAACCTCCCCATTTAGTTTAGGATGGTTATTAGTTTATTGTTATATTGATTCTTGTTTCAAGTTTAAGGTTAGTAATGCTATTGTTTATTAGGATATTAATACCAACCTTTGTGTTGAAAGGATTTTCACTTATCCTATCAATCTAAGCACCAAGATACTAAGTGAGGGTATTAACTCTACCTCGACATTAATTATCTCTTTTAAAACTTTATATTGCATCCACAAAGGTTAATATCATTTATTAGTTTAATTTGATATTTTGTTGTGATTAATGTGGCTTCACTTAATAATACCATCTATCTCTAATATTGTTAATTTGACTTAGAGCTAAAATTACTAATTCAAGTTGTTTTTAATATTCTCATTGCTAGTTGTTGACCTCATTTTTGAACTTAGCCTATTTCAAAATTTAATGCTTATTGTCCATAATGTACAGTCACTTCAAACCTCCAAAAAATTGTATGTGGTTAGGAAATATGTTGATTTCGAAAGTTTTGCAAGTTTGAAAAACTCTATCAAAACTCGACAAGGTTTTGAGAACCTTGTTGGAGCCTGATACAGTTGTCACAACCACCCAAAAATTTGATAGAACTTTTTTCTTTTCGTTGAATATTTTAAAAATTTTAAAACTTTAGTCAAAGCTCGAAGTGGGTATGAAAACCACTTAACTAACTGACACATTAATATTCCTTTCCAAAAAAAGGGGAGGTGAAGTTGAAAGTTTGAAAAGTCGTCATCATATTAAGGAGGTTGCAAAACTATCTTTGGGTTTTAAAGGAGGTTGTGAAAATATTATTGGGACTTGAAAGGTGTTTTGAATTCCTATCCTTTTTCCAATAGAGAATGTGGAATTTTTGGTATGATGTCTCAATAAAAATGAAGTCTCATAGAGCCTGATAAATGAAAGAGTACACACAAAATGGTTTTATCATGGGAAACTTAGAAGCTTGTGAGTAGTCAAAGTTTCAAGAACTTTCATCAGAAGTGTAAAACCAAAGGTATAGGAAAGGTCAAAGAAAATAAAAAGTGTCTTGAAACCTCTTGTAGGTTTTGAAACCGTCGGTGGAACCCAACAAGGTTTACATAACTTGAGAAAGTTGTGTATTGTAAAAAAATATATCCCTTTACATTTTCACACTTATTTGGGCCCTCCTAATTATAATGGACTTAATTATGCCTTAATTTAGTGTTGTAATATGTATTTTATCTATTCACATTAAGTTTAGGGCCATATTAATTAAAATGAACTTAATAATGCCTTAATTTAGTGTCATAGAATGTATTTATTTACAATTTCACACTTATTTAGGGCTCCTTTAATTAATTGAGCTTAATTTGGCCTTAATAATCCCTATAATTCACTTACAAGACTATTAAATTATATTTTTTGAAGGGGAAACCCAACATTAATTAGTGCCAACACATTACACTTCACCTTGAGCAATGTGTGTCCTAGATTTAGGGACCTAGGACCCATTCGCCCATGGGTGAATGGGTCCTCCCTAAGACCTTGAACCCATTTCTAAAGCATGTTTTAGCGGTATTTTTATCATCCTAAATTAAAATTTCAAAGGTCAGCTTGTAATGTTTTAATTTTAGGAAATTAAGGATAAACATCTATAAATACAAGGCTATTTCATCAAATCAATTCTAAGTTTTAGAGAGGTTTTGAAGACCAATTTCACAAGAGAAAATATTGTTGTCAAGAGCATTCAAGTGAAGATTTCTTCATCATTTTTTGTAGCATTCAAGATCCATTCATCATGTCAAAGTTATGTTCAAATCATGCATATTTTTGGAGCTCACATTATGATGTACGTTTCAAGATCTAATCCAAGCATTCAAGTCAAAGATTCAAAGAAATATTCAAATGTCAAGATCCACATCCATTGAAGCCATCTCATGCAAGATCCACATCAATTTTTCAGATTTCCAAGGTTTAATTGAGGGTTTGGTGAGTTATGACATTCACTTGTTCATTCATCATTCTTTTCATGCTATTTTATTTTATTTCAAGGTTAAATTACCAAAACAGGGTTTAACCAAGGAAAACCCCCATTCACCAAAAACAAACATTTTTCCCCTCTTTATGTGTTGCATATTTGCAAGTTGAAGAAAAGTTGAAGATCTCAAAATTTGCAAAATTGCAAAGTTGCATTTGTTGTCACATTTTTTGTCATCTCACAGAAACTCAAATCTCGGATTTATTTTCAATTGTCTGACTATGAAAATCGGGAATCTAGAAGTGTAGACATAGGAGTAGAGGACCCAAAAACCATTTTTAAAAATCCTTACACAAGACCCATTCACTATAGGGTGAATGAGTCCTCGGGAAGCTTCTAAAAACACCATTTGTGAGAGGTACACACCATTTATCCCTTCTATATTTTCCAGAAACTTTGTAGGTTCCTTTAGTTTTATGCTTAATCTACCGAATCAAGTTATAGATTGTATTTTGGAATTGATTTGCTATTTAATCTTTCTCCCCAAAGTGTTGTTTGACCTAGACCCCCATCCTAACACAAAGGGAAATTGCAAGATTCCTCAAAGAATTCACTCACCTAAGAGTTGAAAGTGGATTTTAACTTGAGGGATCTCATTTCCTAGATGAAATAGAAGAATAGGTAGGTCCATTCACCCCATTTTTCCATTTTTATTTATAGTAAGTTTGGTGAAATATTCCAAATTTAGTATAAAACCACATGTATTTAATACCCCAACCTATTTTTCTATGTTTGAGGTTGAAATCTCTATAATAATTACTTCTCAAAGGTATCCCTTTTTGGATGTTTGTATCGGTTTCAAAACCATTTTCAGCATTCGAAAAGGTTTTCCCAACCTTGAAAAAGACTAAAAACATACTTCTCGAAGATGTCCTTTGTGTAAATTTGGAGAGGTTTCAATTTTTTTATTTGTATTAGACAAGGTTTCCACAACCTTAAAAAGTACTAATAATTTAATTCTTGAAGAAATATTTTTAAAAATTTGGAGAAGTTTTAATACCATCTTTGTAACCCAATAAGGTTTGTAAAACCAATAAATTCTTCGACGAGACTTTATAGCTATTTAAAATTAAAAATTGTCATGCAATCCACCCATAAATATTAAGATTTTATATCTAGTTTTGTTCAATATATGTGGTTTATGTTTTTTATGCATCTATGTTTTGGGGTGAAAACGTCCATTATCTCATGAGTGGAACACAAATACCATTTTTTAATGTAAATAGAGTAAGAACTCTAAATGATAGTATGCTAAAGTAGCTACAATCTCTTAGCATGTAACTTTATTTTTCAGCAACACACACACATACTTAAAAAAGGAAAGATATTATTTTTCTTTTATCCAACTTTAAGACATTTGATATGCAAACTAATCTAGGTAGCAATTGGTGATCATAAAAATGTTGATCTTTTATCTCACTGTGTGATCTAACCAATAACCATGATACAGATAATTATTTTAAGTTGGAACTTCATTTTTTTTTAAATAAGTCACCAAATACTAATTGAAATCAACAGGTAAAATTCTGATGTATAATAGGAGGAATGCACTATATTCAGAGTATTCTTTATAGCCCTTTTTGCAACTCTATTACATTACAATCATACAAAATAAATGTACCAAAAGAAAAATTGTATTTTAATCTTGACACAATGATTAAAATGAACTTAAAATTTATTTCTATAGTAAGTATTAAATAACAAGTCCTTTATATAGAAGTTCTATTTACACATTCCTTTCAACTATAGCAATACACAGGTATACAATTATAAAAAAATTAATAGGAAGAAGGATTATTGTTCGTACATCAACTATTCAACTTTCCTACTTTTCAACTACATTAAGCATAATACAAGGAATTTTTTAGGAGTTGACTTTGATTCCATTTATGCTTTACATTTCCTTTCCTTGGCAGAATAAGGAAGTTATACATAGAGGTAATTTTCTTAACATTTTTAGGATAGATGTGATTGTAACATTTTTAGATTTGCAAGGTAACCAAGCTTCTTCAACCTATGCATGAAAAAAAATAGCTCATCCATAGGGCAATGGTGGTGCTCACAACCAAACTATTGGCTGTAAAAACCATCCATCCCTGAGCTAGGAGACTCCTAAGGGGAACATGTACACGCTCAAGCATACAACATAAAATAATGCTTGAAGAAGACTCAAACATACCCACAACTCTCTCCAAAGTTTTTAACATTTGAATCCACATAGGACCAACGAATGGGGAGAGAGAGTGGAAAACACTCTCTTGGAAATACATTTAAACCATATTCCTTATTAATCCTCAAATCTCCATCAAAACTTCATTTCCATACCACACATCTCATCCAAACCTCCATAATAACACATACCAAAGTGGGTACTCATGCCCATTTCCTCTTCCTCTCTAAGGAGGTATTTCTTCCCATTGAGGTTTCTCTTCCCTAAAATGGGTGAGCATGTCCTCCACAATCCATTTCCCAACAATATTTATAATAACAAAATCCAATACACTACACATTACTCCATCCAAATGCATAATCATAAACATATAAAGAAAACCCCAAATATAAGTTTAAACAGGAATCATACTTCAACAAATCTTCTCAAGGTGATATGAGATTGATGAAGAGCTCCCAACCAAGTCTTATCCACTTCCCTATTTCCAATCAACAAGATCAACACTTCCCAAGACTCATAATTTTTTTTTTTAAATAGAGAAAATAAGAACCATATCCCATTCTTCCAATGGGAGATAAATAGGCATTCCAAGTTTGAATCTCTTGAATAAGAGGGTGACAAGTGCCACTCTCTCTTGCATCCCTCGAGCTCATATCCCCACATGTTCTCACACTTGAGTGTGATATTTTTGGGGAGATGAAAGGATTTGGAGTGTGCTCCACTCCAACAATAAAATCCTCTCGCCATTAAGAGGAGGTGGGTGAAAATTGGACACCCAACCCCTTGAGTCCTTTCTCATAAATGAGTTTAGAGTACTAAACACTCTACCATTTTCCCAAAACTCCAAAATCTACTACCCTACTTTAAGGGAAATTA
>VDFB02276493.1:0-26431 GCA_007258455.2 Sequoia sempervirens
CTAGGCCTTTGGACTATTAGGATGTGCTTGTCTGTTATCACTTTAAATGTTCTTTGAGTCCAAAATCAAAACTGAAAACACTTTATCTTACGATTGTCTTTGATTGTCAGAATTTGATCATAGAAAACTGAGTCAGTTTAAATTTCATGTCACTGAAAATTCACAGAGAGTCACAACTATTCACCAGAAACACGCATCTAATTTTTAGAGTCGCATCTGTTAGGTTTTGAGTTGCATATGTAATTTCTGAGTCGCATCTGTCAGTTTGGCTCGCATCTGATTTATAAAAGTCGCATCTGGCAATTTTGAGCTGCATCTATAATTTCTGAGTCGCATCTATTGTTTTGGCTCGCATCTGTTTTAGAAACACCACATGCATTATATTCTGAGTCGCATCTGTCAATTTGAGTCATATCTGGTAATTCTGAGTCGCATCTGTCAGTTTGGACCGCAACTGTTCAACTTGAAACGCATCTGTCTGATTACCAAAAAAAAAAAACCAAAATTCACTGACACTGTCCAGTCAACACGGTTATACCAGTTTCAGGTGTTGTCACATAAACAAGTCTTTGAAATAGAAACCTGGAATGATTTGCTCAATTTGCATCCTTTAGGTTCACTTAGTTGTTACCATAGTTATCTTCAGTTAAAGTTTAGCTTCATCATAGGGTAAATATCATCTTGCATTAGACTTCTAGGAAGGTCATTCTTACAAACTTTAGGGTTGATTTACCATCTACACTCTAGAAAGGTCATAGTGTCAACAAAATTTGTCATTGAACTTAGTCCTATCATCTTATAATTTTTCCTACAGAGAGTCTTCCTAGCTTATCAGTCTAGTTAGGAAACTCCACTTGTCTTTGATCCTCGTCCTACATTGGTTCCTTGACTTAACTAAATTGACACCTTGGTTTGACTTTAGGTGGTTGGTCCTGTCATCTTGGGTTTATAGAATTGGTCACTTTAGGGTCTTGCTTAGACTTTTGCATCTTTAGAGTCTAGACTAGTGTCATCCTAGGACATCCCTTATTTTGCATAAGAAAATCCCAAAAACATAGATTAGGGTCATACTGTTCATACATATAGTCTTGCATTTCCCGCATATTGAGCTTGTCTTACATGGTTGAAACTAGGTCTAAGAGAAGAGAGAGAGAGAGAGAGAAAACATGTCAAACCCAAGCGAGTTCATCAATCCATTTTCTTCAAGACCTCATAAGACTCTATTAGACAAATTCACCACTAGAAACACTCAAGGACATGTTACAACAGAAGACATAGAGGCTGTCGCACAGGACCCTGAATTTGCCTCTTTTGTAGATGAGTACCTAGCAAATGACCGACAACGATATTTAGCCAAATTGCTAGCTGAACGCGCTACCTTACCTCTAGGATTTGACATTAGCACCTTACAAAATCAACCTACACAAGGGACAAACACCACGACTGCTAGTACTACTATACCTCAGTTAAGCACAACTATGCCATCTAGCACATCTACACAAAGTACGACAATCCATACTTCCCCATTTGGTACATCTGGCACGACATCTGGATTTAATTTCACTATAGGGGCATCATCATCCACTCCCTCTGGTCCTCTTAGTGGGAGTAAAAGACCTAAAACATCAGCCCATACATCTTATGTTGGTGTCACGAGTGCACAATCAATGACTGTACCCACTGCTAGCATCATGGGTACCTTACCATAGTCGATGGCCATACCTAGTGCTCAAATCATTAGTACTATACCAATGATTACACAAACAGGGGACATTCCCTCCTTCCAATATGGCAATCAAAATACACCCTTCCAGGCTAGCAGTCAAAACTAATTTACATCGGTTCTGAATCAGAACCCCTTTTCACAGATTGGTAGTCAGAATCCATCTACATAGACTTTGGGTCAAAACCAATTTACATTGGTTCTGAATCAGAATCCCTTTTCAAAGATCGGTAGCCAAAATCCATCCACCCAGATTCCAGGCCAAAACTATTTCACATCGATTCCGAATCAGAATCCCTTTTCATAGAGTGGTACTTAGAATCCATTTACACAGAACCCAGGACAACACACCCCCACCGATAGAAACAGATTTTGGTCTCACAATAAAAATGTCAAAAATGATGAGGTGGCTGATGCTAAAACATTACAAGTAGGACCCCTCCTCACATTACAAGGGCCTCATAACTTTGCCAACATTCTTACTGCTGCCAATCAACCTCCCAACGTGGTCCAAAATACTCAACGTCCACCACCAAGGAGATTCCAGAAACGTGAGTTCACTCCCTTAGGGGAACCCATTGAGTCGGTGTTCAAACAACTGTTACAACACAACCTCATACAACTACAGGAACCAAGACAATATGATCCAGGAAAGTTTAAACCAGCTTGGTGGGATGACAATGCCTTTTGTGATTATCATAGGACTAAGGGACATAACCTACAAAACTGTCGACAACTAAAGAATATCATACAGGATCTTGTTGAAAAGAGAATTACTAAAGTTAGTGGACAAAAACAAAAGACATCGAACACTGATCATCAAGTCTTTTCAAACCCACAACATGACCATGGGAAAGGAATTGTCCCCAGTTTGAGTACTAAGACCAATATGTCAGCCAATTATGCGAGTATCAAACATGATTATGATAGTGGCAAAATCATTCATTGCCTTCGCGCCACCGATGAAAACATCAATACCATTACTATCAATGCTAATCCTGAATGTGCGGTCAATACTCATTGTACTAAGTTCACTATCCAAGGCCCTCCATCGCAGCAAACATCACAACCTTCCAAGTTACAATATAACCTACTTGACCAGTTGGGGAAGACCCCAACCCAAATTTCAATCTTGGAATTGTTGCGTATTTCCCCTGAGCATCGATCCATCCTCAATAAGGATTTACAAAACACCACGGTCCCTAATGACCTCGATGTTAATTGTTTCTAGGAAATGGTGGGCTACTTGACCAATAATCATCATGCCACGTTCTCTGAACAAGACTATGCCATAGAAAAGATGAACCACAATGACCCTTTACATCTAGAAGTCCTTGTTGATGACACCAAAGTTAGATGAGTTTTGGTAGACGGAGGAGCAAGGTTCAATCTATGCACTTTAAAACTAATTAAGGCATTAGGTATTTCAGAAGCATGCGTAGACACCACTAAGAGTATTGTCATTAAGGCTTATGATGATGAAGAAAGAAAATCAAAGGGGGTGGTAACACTTCCTATCAAAATTGGTCTTGCAGTAATGGAGACAAAGTTCCAGGTCTTGGATCTCACCCTCCCTTATAACCTTCTGCTAGGTAGACCATGGATTCACGCCATGAAGGTAGTCCCTTCCATGTATCATCAGTGTCTTAAATTCCTGTACAATGGCACCAAAATAACTATCGATGGTGATCCCGATCCTTTCTAGTATTGCACCAATCTAAAGGAGATCCCTCAACGTCAAGTGCCAGTGAACCAAGAGGCCTCATCGTCTAATCCATCTTCTTATGTTGACCCATCCACACTCACTCGAACATCTGTTTCACCCTCATTTCCTACTACTCCTAGGGTTGAGATCCAAGACAAGGGTTGTGGAGAGTATTACATGAAGACTTCTTATTGTGTTAGCCATTTGGTTCCTCCTAAGTCATATGGTTTGCCTACAACAGGTAGGGGACAGTCTATGATCACTATACATGTTCCCCCCACAACAACTTTCACTAAATGGGGTGAATTAAGCAAAGAGGCTGTAGATACAGAAGATGTCACTTCTTGACTGTATAAGGAAGACAATCAAGAATCCCTTTTACTTGCTCATATTCCTACAAGACTATATGGGAAGGGTTTCAAAATCATGCAAAGCAAAGGATATGATGGACAAATTGGTTTAGGCTTAAACCAAGATGGCATAATTGAACCAATATTTGTTTCTCAGTGGCCAAAAGGAGTAGGGCTAGGGTTTCAACTGATTCAGATTGGCGTTCCTAGTACTCCATTACCCTTACTTGAGGAAGTACGTGCTTCAGATGATATTAAGACATCTCACGAACCCGTAGACCAAAATCATTGTAATTCCCCTGACTCTAATGATTATGAGTGGGATTCCTTATCCTCTACTTCCTCCATGGACCTTGACAAGTTATTTGGAGAACTTGACTTGATGTTAAGTTCCTCACCCAATCCCTTAAATTCCTGTCCACCAAAGAAAATGACAAAAGAGGAGTGGTTTAAACACTACTATTGGGAATCACTTGATCCTATCTCTTGGCAACCTGAGTCACCTGTTTCCAATTGTCAAACCTTGGCATTAGGTCCACCTATTCATCCACCTAGACCCAAACCCAAGAGCAAAAAGGACTTGGTACAAGACTTTTGTAACCACATGAATAATTCAATCCTTACCTTGACCCCATTAGACTTTGATAACTCTGACAATGACATGCCTTTAGTTTATCCCCAACTCATTGATTGGGATCAACAAGATACACCCGTTTTAGACACTTTTGAGAACAACGAAGCAATTGCTGAGTTCTTGGGATTACGTGAAGGCATACCTAACGGGGATCATAAAGCTAGTTTTACCATTGACTTGGAAAACAAAGCATATTTTGGGGAATCTGTTCAACCCTCCAGTTGCAAAAATGAGAAAAAGAATAAACAAAATAAAAAAGATGAGTCTAGGTGAAAACCAAAAGGCACCTTTGGACAATGGAAAAGTAAAAAGAAAGGACGCATCCGAAGGTGAAAACCTCTCTGAGACACCCAAGGATGGAGGTTTGAACATTCTTCCCATTACATAGGAAAAGTCACCCATGCTTGTTTAAGAAACCGTAGAAGTCAACATAGGCACAAAAGAGAATCCTTGACTGGTTTATTTTGCAGCGTCATTGACAACAGAAGAGAAGCTTGAGTTCCATGACTTCTTTGCACAGAGACAGATAAATTTTGCTTGGTCATATGCCAACATGCTTGGGTTGGATCCTAAACTTGTTCTACACCATTTTCCTTTACAACCAGGTGCCAAACCAGTGAAACAGAAGTTGAGAAAAATGCATCCACAAATTGCTTTATTAGTCAAGGCAGAACTTAAGAAATTGTTAGACGTTGGTTTTATAAGATCAATCAACTATGCAGAGTGGATTTCCAATCTTGTACTAGTCACTAAACCAACTGGGGGCATCCACATCTGTACTGATTTTAGAGATATCAACAAGGCTTGTCCTAAGGATGACTTCCCTTTGCCTAACATAGACATGATAGTTGACATGACAATAGGATATGAGATGTTGTCCCTTATGGATGGATTTTCAAGATATAACCAGATCAGAATTGCAATTGAGGATCAACATAAGACGGCTTTTACTTGTCCTTAGGGAACGTATTGTTGGAATGTTATGCCCTTCAAACTCAAGAATGCAAGAGCAACCTATCAACGTGCCATGACTACTATCTTTCATGATCTCGTACACACTTGTATGGAGGATTATGTCGATGACCTTATTGTAAAATCCAAAACAAGAGCAAAACATTTACAAGTTTTAGACAAGATATTTTAGAGGCTGGAAAAGTATAAAGTGAGACTTAATCCAAAGAAATGTGTGTTTGGAGTCAAATTAGGGAAACTGTTAGGGTATATCATTTCTAGATGAGGCATTGAAGTAGATCCTGCTAAGGTAAAAGAAATCATGGACATGCCACCCCCCAACAATCTCAGTCAACTAAGGACATTACAGGGAAGGTTGCAATCTATTAGAAGATTTATAGTGCAGCTAACAGACAAGACACATCCTTTTCAACATCTATTTAAGAAAGGAGTACCCTTTGCATGGACACCTAGGTGTGAAGAGGATTTTCAATTGATTAAAGAATATTTACTTACACCACCTATCTTAATGCCACCTGTTGAAGGAAGACCATTGATTCTTTATATCACAGCAACCCATTCATCACTCGGAGCATTGCTTGCACAGAATGATGATGAAGGTCATGAAAGGGCAGTCTATTATATCAGTCAGACTTTGGTTGGTTATGAACTCAACTATAGTAACATTGAACGTGCTTGTCTTGTAGTAGTATTTGCTACCCAAAAACTAAGGCACTACATGTTAAACCATCAAACAATGCTGATTTCCAAAATAGATCCTCTGAAATATCTTCTTAGTAAGGCAGCATTAACAGGACAACTGGCCAAGTGGGTTATGATCCTTAGTGAGTATGATATCCAGTATGTAGAAAGGAAAGCTATTAAAGGACAGGTCATTGCTGATCAGTTAGTTGACACACCCCTACAAGCAGATCACCCATTAGTTGTAGACTTTTGTGATGAGTTCATATTCACATTTGACACAAACATAACATGGAAAATGTACTTTGATGGTTCACATACAAATCATGGTTCAGGAGCGGGTATACTGTTTATCACACCGCAGGGGGATTCCATCCCTAAGTCATTCAGGATTGCATTTCCATGCACTAACAACATGGCATAATATGAAGCTTTAGTGACAGGTTTACGCATGGCAGTCAAGTGGAAAATCAAGAACCTACATGTATATGGTGATTCTCAACTAGTAATAAGACAGGTAAATGATGATTATGAGACTAAGGATGAGAAGCTTGCTCCGTACAAGCGCATGGCTGATAGTTTTAAAGAGTACTTTGACAAAGACAAGTTTCATCAGATACCTCATGTTTTAAACAAAGCAGCAGACGCTATGGATACAATTGCATCACTTCTTGACATTCCTAACAACGTGCCTAAGTTTGAGTTCTTGGTCGAACAGCTTTTGGTCCCAGCCTACGATATCCCAGATTCTAAAATGGTGTGTGACATTGTTGGTCCTGATTCCCCATGGTACAAAGAAATCTGATTACCTTCATGCCGAAGTCATACCCATTGGCCTATCTAATAACCAACGTAGGACATTCCTCCGCAAGTCAGCCAAATACACCATCGTCGGAGACACCCTATATAGACGCGCCTTAGATAATACCCTACTGAGATGTCTTGATTCTACTAAAGCACAAGCAACCTTGCGTGGGGCGCATGAGGGTATATGTGGTTCCCATTCTAGCGGTCCTACCTTAGCCAAAAATATTATGAGATTGGGTTATTACTGGCCTACTATGGAAAAAGACTCATATGTCTTTGTAACAAAATGTCGCCAATGTCAAGTTCATGGAGATTTGATACATGCCCCAGCACAGGAGCTCCGTCCTATCACATCACCATGGCCCTTTGCCCAATGGGGACTCGAACTCATAGGTAAGATCCACCCCACATCATCTAATGGACACAAGTTCATTATCACTGCCACTGAATACTTTACGAAGTGGATTGAAGCTATTCCTATGACATACATTACTGGCACATAGATTTCTAGATTTATATTGAACTATATCATCTGTCGGTATGGTGTCCCTCAGTCCATAATCACTGATAATGGCCGCCCATTTAAGAACCAAGAAATCCGTCATCTGTGTGATCAATTTCATATCCAACATCACTTCTCCACTCCATACTACCCCCAAGGTAACGACCAAGCAGAGGCATCTAACAAGACCATCATTCGAATCCTCAAGAAGACTGTCAATGATGCTGGTCATGACTGGCATTTACAGCTTAACCTTGCCTTATGGGCCTATCGCACAAGTATCCATACCCCCACTGGTGCTACCCCATATTCACTTGTCTTTGGTTTTGAAGCCATTCTGCCTATTGAGGTCGAGATTCCATCCCTAAGGGTATCACTAAAAGGCCACATTGACGATGAAGAGTACCGTGTGTCGAGACTCCATGAGTTAGAATTCCTAGACGAGCATAGACAGAAGGCACTAGACCATCTCCAAGCATATCAGAATCGCCTTCATCGTAGCTATAATAGGAGGGTCTTAAACATAAATTTTGACATTGGTGACCTGGTTTTAATGGAGAACCCAAAGAATCAAGCGGAAAGAGAAAAAATAGGAAAGTTTGAACCTAACTGGTTGGGACCTTATGTTGTTACAGAAGCTTTTGGATTAGGAGCATACCAACTCTCTACTCCTGAAGGTGAACCATTGTCCTCACCAATCAATAGTATGCATCTAAAGAAGTTCTACGCATAGCTTCTGGGAACCTTTGTCTTATTTAGCAAAAAATACAAAAAAATTAGAAAATCACAAAAATCGTTATCAAGGTGAAAACCTGGTAAACAGGCATCTTGCTAACACCAAAAAAAAAAATAGTTAATATAGAAAATAGTAAAGACAAATCATTCGTCCAATCGTGAAAACCACTTCTGTGGTGCTTTGGATAGGTACCTTGGTGAAAACCTGGCAAACAGGTGCCATGTGTACTCAACTCTGCTCCTTTGTCTACTATTATTCTAATCTATCTTGTACATACACCACATCTTTGTACATATCCCATTTCCCTGTACATCGTCCCTACCGTGTACATAGCCCACTTTCTTGTACATACACCACATCTATGTACATAGCCCACTTCCCTATACATACTACCTATTCCTGTACATATCCCTTATCTTTTGTGTCCATCACTTGTATATACCATTCCTAATAAGTGGTAGTCTTTCCCATAACTTGGAACGATTGACATTGAGAGCATTTCATATCCCCCGTTTTACCTTATTCATAGTCAATTGGTCTTATACTCGACTGGGGGCAAACACTTGACGTGTGTCATATTGGTTCTTACATTGGTTGTGTTGAAGACGTAAAACCATGGAAAATCCACAAACATTGCAAAATGACCTGAGAAAACACAAAAAACATTAGAAAACTTCAAAAAGACAAAAAAATCAAAACATTCCCAAAATCCAAAAATAGAGTCAGAGTCAGCCGCACTTGTCAGTCTTTGTCATTTGTCGAACTACATTGCCTCTGCGACTGGACGTAGGCAAGGTCATCACACGATGAGCCCCCAAGGCTGCACTAGGTCAGTCCATTAGGGTTCGTCACATTCACTTTCACACACGTCTTCTATTTGTGGTCAGTCTTGTCGGTCACAGTCAAGTCAAACTACGAGGTCTCTGCGTGTACAACATAGGCAAGACCATCAATTGATGAGCCCCTAAGGCCACACTAGGTCAGTCCTTTAGGGTTTTTCGTCACACACAGTCAATTGTCTACATGTCATATCAAGTCATGCATTACTCTGGTGAACAAGTCAGCAATATCTCTAAGTCAAATCAAACACCTTGCCAAACAACACAACCAAAATAGATCAACTACAGTCTGCTATAGGATGTGTCCTTCTTGGAAACAGACGTTATCAAAACAATCAACCTATATCTTATATAGGATGAGTCCTTCCTGCATAATCGACAAGGTCAATCAATCAAACATAGCCTTACACAGGTTATCACATCAATGACATCTGACTCAAACGTCTTATACGATACATGTCTTTCTGAAACCAGGCTTTGTCATGCCTTACATAGATAGTCATAACATCGAAACCAGACTCACAGTCTTATCCGATATGTGTATCTCCTGAAATTAGGCTCTACCAATCAATCAAATCAAAAAAACAAAATCATGTTTTGGCAAATATTTTCATTGGATTATTGACTTTATGGCTTATTTATCTTATCATTTATCTTGAATTGATGACTGGGATTCGTGTTACTAGCTTTCTCAGGGATGTCCCATGAAGGATTTAGAGAAGCAACGATGTATCAGAATTCTATTTTCTTTGACTGATGTCTGTCAACTGTCTTTTCATTTGATTTTGAGTCATGTTACTAGTTTCCTCAAGGATGTCCCATGAAGGATTTAGAGGAGCGATGACATCTCATGACCCGTCTTTTTCTTTTGTTTGATGTCTGTGGTTTGTCCTGACAAAAGACTGGGGCAACTTGTGTCCTTAGTATGAGTTAATGACAATCCTTGTCTGCGACTGTCTGTTATTAGCAAGTGGATGACCTTGCACACCTTGCTTTATGTCATATCCTAGTGTTTGTCTCCATTTGTATTAGTCCCGCCCAATGATGATAAAGTGCAATACCTTTTGTGATAAGGAAAAAGATCGAAGATTCTTAATACTAACATTTATCTTCCATCTTTTCATTCTTTGTCAATCTTTCTTTCCACACTAACAGCTCTTCTTTCTTGCATTATGATGGAGTCCTGTGACACAAAATGACATACATCATCCTGCATCAACATACATGTTAGAAACATACATACATATAGGCATCTTTCACATTTAGATCATCATGGAATAATAGACAATAATCATTAAAATCAATACATATTATAAGCATTCCATGTACAAATCAACTATAAATATAGGCATCACATTACATTTGTATAGCATCACATGTCATTTGCATCATACACATAACATCACATTGCATCTCATAATCATATAGAATCATTCAGTACATACAATCATCCATCACATAGGCATATCATATAAACATCACATGTATAAATAAAGACTGCATAATCAATAAATAGAAATGCATATCATAAGACTCACCGCCAAAATCATATATAGATATCGCTCAAATGGGTTACATCACAATGTCATAATGTATCACAAATACATGGAAACCCGCAGGCTATAAGATCAAAATACAATGTCTTAAAAGAATCTCAAGCAGTATCTCTATCCCGAACTACCACTGCCATCATGCCGGGAGTGTGTGGGAGAATGATGCTGGGAACCTGCTGATCTCTAAGCTGTGGGAGGTCTGTCATAGGGCCCTGCTCTATGTGGCTGATCCACCCCCTCTGTGCTGACTGTCTGAGTATGGGTCCTGGTCTGAGACCTGCTACTATGTGTCACTAAAAAACTGGGAGCCCGTCTCTCTAGGGGAACCTCTACCTCATATAAGTCCCAGTAGTACCTCTCCCTCTCTCCAGCTCTGACCAACTCTCTAGCAAATGCAGCTGATGGTCTTGTGCATAATGCCTCGAGCTCTGTAAACCTCTGCTCTATCTCCTACAGTCGAGCTATGGCTTGATCCCTATCCATCAAGGATCTATCTCTCTCCACCTGATAAGCATCCCTCTCTGCCATCAATACTCTCATTTACTCCTCCAAGGAGGCAACCTGGGCTCGTAACATATCTGTGTCGGGCACCTCTGCCTCTATCTCATCCTGACGGGCCCTGTCTATCCGATCCTCCTCCTCATCTAGCTCCTCAAGGATCTGATCTCAGATCTCCTGCTCGTGATCATCCTCCTCATCATCCTCCTGGTAGGCACCTAGCAACCCAAGAGCGTCAAGCTTTGCCTCCTCTACACCTCCCTCCTCTCTGCCTGCCTCCTCGGCACCTGCCTCTGCCTCTACTGGGGTATCAGGGATGTCTGGGATCACTGCCTCTACCAGCTACTCCTCCTCACCACCTTTGGCCACATCTAACATGGCCACATCCTCCTCTCCTCTCTCCTCCTGAATCGGTGACAAAGCTGGTCCTCGTCCCCGCTGAGCACATCTCCCTCTCCTGCCTCCATGTCGGCCACCTCTGCCATCATCCCCTCCATCACCACAACCTCCTCTGCCACCTCTCCCTCTGCCTCACCTGCCTCTGGGACCTGTCCCACGCCGCTCTACTGGTGCTAGCTGCCCTGGATCTGTCAAGGGAATTAGCCTGTGTACTGCCCACCACTGATCATAAGATGGAGTGGTCCCTGGATCTGCTGGTCCACCCCTCCATCCCCATGGCTGTGTCTGTCGCGCATCAATATCTGCCTCCGCAGTGGCGACTAGAATCTCTGGTCCCCATAGCAATACCTCTCGTGACGATCTGGCAAACTCTTCTCTCCCTCGAGGTACATCCTGTACCTCTCCATACTGTCTTAGGACCCGGTCCGACAACTGCCGCTCTATAATGTGCATATGGCACACTGTCCGTCCCACCAGATACTGTGTCTATCTACAAAATGGTAGGTGCTCGTCCTCATCTGACCACACCTCGCAGCCCAGGTACGATCTCCATGTGAACTCCTGCATCAAGTCTATAACGTGTCTGAAATAACCTGTGTCCCCAATATGGTGTTGTGTGGTTTCCCCGGCATAACGGAAGGTGTATGGAGCTCCATGAGGAATATCTACTGTAACAGGTGGTCTGAAAATAGCGATATGCTCCCACGCCCATACCATCAGGAGCGTGGTACCGCAGCTCATCGACTGTGCCTCTCTATAGGCAATGTCATGCAAATGGAAGTATAACATCCCTAGCACACAGGAACCCCAGGCATATACAACTCGCCCCTCAAGCATGCCCACTAACATCTCCCCCCATCCTACAGGAAATCCATGACCTCAACGGTCAGGCAGTACTATACCGCCTATCAAGGTCGCTACTAGACAGTCTAACTGTCTATACCTCTAAGCCAATACCCGCCACCTAATCTTATAGTCATCAACCCCTAGTTGTCTAACATCAGCGTGGGGGTAATATCTGCACATCTCAACTATACCCCTCTGGGTATCATAGACCACCTGTGTCCCTCTAATCGGCACTCTCAATATCCTATACACGTCCTCTAAGGTCACTGTGGCCTCTCCAGTCGGAAGTTGGAACGATGATGTCTCCGAGTGCCACCGCTCACATAGTGCTATCAACAATCCCTAATTTGCCCTAATCTGGGGCATATCGGTCACGTGCAACAAACCCAAATGCCATAGAGTCAATCGCTCGGCTGGCCGCAAACTATCTCTAAATCGAAATGTCGTGGGTCTCGACTCCCGTGTATATATAGGGTCTAATACAACCTACAACAACATTATGCATGCCTCATATCAGCCTAAATCATCTATCCTAGTAATAAAATGACTGTTTTAACATAAAATGCAAATGTGTCGTTATTTTACACATGCGTCATTGTTTTACAAATGCGTCGCTTTTTCACAAATGCGGTTCACAAATTACATATGCGTCATTATTAATCAAATGCGGTTAATAATAATCAAATGCGTCATAAAACTATCATTTGCGTTGCATAATCTCAAATGCATTTCTAAATAAGCAAATGCGGCTACAAATATGCACATGCGTTTCAGGAAATCAAATGCGTATCAAAATAATCAAATGCGTATCAAAATAAACACATGCGTTTATCCGCTAAAACCTAATCTAACTGACCGGCGTTAAAATTCAAATGCGGCTTTTCGTGGTCAGATGCGTTGTTCACGCATACACATGCGGTGCAAAATTAAAAGTGACGCAGAACTAAAAATTGAATTAAATGCATTAAAATGCGCACAAATTAAAAATTTTCAAAAGGAAAGTTTTAGGTCCATATCGGGGGGTCTGCGCCGGCTGGTCTCTGGTATGTCCGGATCCTGTATGCACGATGATGGGTGGCTAGAACTGGAGACATCCTCGCTGAAAATCCAGAGCAACTTTTCAAATCTCTAAGCTAGGTGGGTGCAAATGAATAGTTTTTCACCCCAATTCAAATATATACCTAGGGCTTAGGTGGCATTTCCTACCTTCTGGCCATGTAAACTTCCATTTTCTATCATCCCGTACTCGTCCCTCCCATTTCCAAACCCAATTCCGTCAACTGCATTGCTTTTCTGCCTATCTACTGGACTAATCGGGAGCATTTCCAAATTTTTCTGAATATTTCAGAAATTTTTCAATTTTTCCGAGGGGGCATACCTTCACCTGTTCTAATCCAGAGCATGATTGGGGCATATTTTTATCGACTTTCTTTGACACAAAGCCAAAACGACATTGTATCAAAGAGGGGCAAATGTAGACACCCAAATCTAGTTTTTAACCTGCGACTTCTATATTCATCATAATTCGTATTCTTCAGGGTCATTAATTAAATAATGTCGATTATTTAATTATTCATCTTAACATTAATTCTTCTATTAATTAAATAATCTTAATTATTTAATTAGTTCATTTTCTTTTATTTCTTCTATTAATTAAATAATCTTAATTATTTAATTATTTCACTTTTCTTTATTCTATCTGATTAATTAAATAAACGCTTTTTATTTAATTATGTTACTAATTAACCTTATTCGTCTTATCAAATTAAATAAATCCTTATTTAATTTATTCTTTATCATATTTCAACTATAGTTAAATAAATTCATGATTTATTTAATTATTCATTTAAAATCCCTTCATCACTTAATTAAATAAATATTATTTATTTAATTATCTTTCAAATATCGAGTCTTGAATTAAATGAATTATTTAATTCATTAATTCTATTTTAACACATTCTTCTATATTTTAGATAATTATGTGAGTGTGCTTAACGAATGAATTTGCATTTTAGATTTAGTATTTGTATGCATGTGTGCTTCTAACGATCTTCCTTGTTTGTCTATTGTGCAAAGCGTTTCATTTTCAGCGTTACAGTTCTCATTCCTTTCAAGTCAAATATATAATCAAAGGATACTAGAGTAGAAATAAAGTAACTATGGTAAGTTCTAATCAAGTAATAAAATTAATTCAAGAAACTAAATAATTTTTCTTGGTCCTTAGAATGAAGATGGGATTGACATTGCTACAATGAATAACTCAAAATTGAATGACTTGGATGAAATTTTATCATCCTTTTAGTTAGCGTTTATAGAAATAAAAGGGTTTCCACCAAGATAGGAGGCAGAGAATGAGATTCAAATCCTACTATAATCTCCTCTACTAAAAATCAACTTGTATTGAAAATCCTTACTTGAGAGCAATGCAATCAAAAGGTAGTTGCAAAAGATATTAGAGCAAGGGTAATTAACCCTATCACTTCCCTATTTGGGTCACCAATAGTAATGATGAGTAAGAAAGATGGATCTTAGAGAATTGTATAAATTAGGATTTGAATAAAACTAATATTAAGGATAGATATCCTACCTCGAGGATATATGGTTCATTAAATCAAACTAGAAAAGAAATTTATTTTACCAAGTTGGATCTTAAATGTAGTTAGATCATCAAATGTGAAATGAAAGAAGAGGATACTTGGAATATTTCTTTCAAAACTAAGAAAATAATTTATGAATGGTTAATACTTCCTTTTAGCTTGAGTAATGTTCCTACTACTTTAATGAGAATGATGAATTATATGTTAAGGGAATTCATAAATATCTTTGTGATGTTCTATCTAAATGATATTCTAATATTCAGTGTTACATTAGAGGAAATCTTAATTGACATTAAGAAAGTATTCTAAAGGTTAAAAGGAAAAATATCATGAAATCTAAAGAAATATGAATTTGGAAAATAATATTATATCTGTTGGATGTTGTGGCTGTGTTGTTGATATGTGGTTGTCATTGATGTCAACACTATTAGCATTGAGGTATTGAAGACTGTATATGTCGAGGATATTGAGAAAAATTTTAAAGAAAGAGTTGCAGGTTGCTAGTGGATTAGTGAGGGTCATGAAGGTGTTTTTCAAAGTACATTGAAGGTCAATTGCTATGGTCTAAATGGTTTATTCTTGAGTGTATCTAGTTTATCCACCAAAATTTTCAGAGGTCCGTGTGAAGATTTGTTCGAGTTATGAAGATTTGTGTTATGACAGTTTTTTGTAGTCTCAGTTAGTGTTCTTGATTGAAGTTGATAAGATTCTAGTAATCACAGTTGCTACAGATATTTCTCTATTGGTTCTTGATGCTCATGGATGTTTCTATATCATGCTCTATCTTTGTTGCACATCCGCGTTGATCAGTGTGTTCATGGTTGGTGATTTATTTTCTCTCTTGTGTTCTGGTTTTTGTGTTTTTGGCTGACACGGTGGCTATAGCATGTTGTGGATACTTGGAGATTAAAATTTGAATGTTTGGCACACTCAAGGATGTTGTTTTGGGTCACAATATAATATTGGCCGATGGTGTTTGATTCGCATTGAAATTTTATTTGTAAATTTGGGCCGAGATTGCATGTATGTTTTATATTTTCATATTTCTTCTGGCCGACAGAGTTGTTGATGAAAATTCATGTTGCAGATAGATAAGAGTGATTTTTTGAGTGAAGTAAGTGGTGCATAAGTGTGAATGAATGCTAGAGAAAGAGAAGATGTGTGACTAGTGTTCTAATCATTCAATTATAGAGGAAAGAGTGAATAAGTTTTAGTGAAGTGTGAAGGAGTGTTTATGTGCTTAACTAGAACTATAATCAAGCTTTTGTAGAAGCTATTTTCTCAGTTCATACCCTGCAGATCTAATTCAAATTTATGTAATACAGTGTGTCTTCCTTGGGTAGTGAGCTCTAGGCAGTGTTCCTAAATGCATGTGCATTCCCATTATTCTTCTTATACTTTTAACAAGGTTTACTATTGTGGATTGACATCCACCATGGTTTTTCCCCTAACAGGGTTTCCACATAAAAATCTTGGTGTTCTCTATGTTTTTGATGTGTTGATTGTTTATAATTTATTGTTCATTCATCAAATCTAAGATTAAGTGTGAAAAATTTGAATATTCTATGACAACTGATTCACCCCCCCTCTTAGTTGTTTGTCCTTATTTTTCCAACAATTGGTATCAGAGCAGGTTCCTCTGAAGAAGTTTAAAAGATTGAGGTGATCCGAGATGGCATCATACAAGAAGGATAGTCCTAGATTTGATGGAACAAACTACACTCTGTGGAAAGCTAGAATGGGGTGTCATTGGTGAACCCTTCTGGAAGATTGTAAAGAACATATATGTTATTCCTCAAAATGGTCCTTCCACTCCTAATGAGATTAAAAAGGCTGATATTAACATTAGGGCTATTGAAGCTTTGCTGAGTGCTTTGACAGATTCAAAAATGAAAAATGTGGTGGATTTGAAGACAACTCATGAGATTTGGAAGAAGCTGGAGACTTTGTATGAAGGAGATGCACTTGTGAAGGTTGCTAAGCTAATAATTTTGAAAGGAAAGTACGAAACTATGAAGATGGGTGAAGATGAAAATATTTCCTCTTTTATGCAAAGAGTAAACAAACTTGTGATGGCTATTAGATATGTCGGTGGTACCTTGGATGAACAAGAAATTGTAGCTAAAGTGCTTAGATCATTGCCTCCCTCCTACAAATCTAAGGCTCATGCTATTGAAGAGCTTAGATCAGTAACAATTGTGACAATAGAAATGTTGATTGGTAAACTTGTTGCCTTTGAGTTGAGTGAATTTGGTGATTCTGCCCCTAAGACTGAACCTGCATTCAAGGCCACTGTATCCAAAAGAAACAAGCAAAGATATGATCCAGAAGAAAGTTCTAGAAAGACATTCAAGTATGAGGAAGAGATTAAATAGCTTGAAGATGAAGAAAGAGAGGTAGAAGAGTTGGAAGCACTGATTGTGAAGAAAGAAGGTAGAGGACAAGGTAAGTATAAAGGAAAGTTGGCTATTAAATATTTTTCCTACAATAAAATAGGTCATTTTGCCTCAAGGTGTCCTAAAAGAGTTCCCAGGTATAAGAACTACAAACCTAGGCTTCAAAAGAAATGCTATTTTGCTGAAGGTGTAACTGATGAAGAATATGATAAAGAAAATGGAAATGAAGATGAACGGGTTTTCATTTCTATCAAGGAAAATGGTCTAGTGGCTACTGAGTCTGCTAACGTTGAGAAAGCTCTTGCAGCCCGAATTGAAGAAAAGGATGAGTGGGTTATTGATAGCAGATGTTCACATCATATGACTGGTGAAAAAATAAATTTGTAAGTCTAGAGAAATATGACGGTGGAGTTGTAAGATTTGGAGATAACAATTCTGGTGTGATTCATGGCAGAGGATCTATTCGTCTTGGTGGTAAACATAACACTGATGATGTTCTTTATGTTGAAGGATTGAAGCATAATCTGTTGAGTGCTAGACAAATGGTGGGTAAGGGTTATGATCTTTAGTTCAAAAATGGAAAATGTAGGATACTTAGAAGTTTTGGAAATGTAATTGCATTAGGTACACAAACAAAAGGTAATTTTTTTACCTGAATGTTGCTAGTGAAAGTTGTTTAATTTCTAAAGTAGATGAAAGTTGGTTATGGCATAGGAGGCTGTGTCATGTGAATTTTGATAACATTGTCAAGGTAAGTTCCACTCAAGTAGTAAGAGATCTATCTAAGCTAGTGAAGCCTACTAACACAATATGCAAGGAATGTCAGATGGGAAAACAAACTAGAGTTTCTTTTCAAAGCAAAAAAAATTATTCTAATGGAATACTGGAGTTGGTGCATACTGATTTGTGTGGTCCCTCTAGAGTCAGAAGTCTACAAGGAGAAATGTACTTTATGCCACTTATTAATGATTACTCTAGGATGATATGGGTTGATTTCTTAAGAGAAAAATGTGAAGCATTAGAGAAGTTCAAAAGTTTCAAAGCTATGGTAGAGAATGAGACAAGTCTAAAGATAAAATGTCTAAGGTCAGACAGAGGTGGTGAGTTCACCTCCCGAGAGTTCAATTTTTTCTGTGAAGAGCATGGAATCAGAAGACAACTATTTGCTCCCCGAACCCCTTAGCAAAATGGAGTTGTAGAGAGAAAGAACATAACAATTCTAGATGTTGCTAGAACAATGATGATAGAAGGAAATGTGCCTCATATCTGTTGGAGAGAAGTTGTAAACACTATTGTGTACACTCTAAATTGGGTAAATGTCAATGGTATTTCTGGTAAGACTCCTTTTGAGTTATGGTTTGGTTATAAGCCTACTGTTAAATATTCAAGATCTTTGGAAGCAAGTGTTATATTAAGAGAGATGAGGACATAGGAAATTTTGATGCAAGGAGCGATGAAGGAATCTTTCTGGGTTACTCTACTAAAAGCTAGGCCTACCAATGCTTTAATAGAAGATTGAGAAAAATGGTTGAAAGTGCAAATGTTATAGTTGATGAGGACTTTGCTAGATCATACAGATAATGTGGATATGATTCAGATGACTAGCAAGATAGTACAAACCAAGGGAAGAATGCGCAGACATAGAATCAAATTCAAATTGTTCTGGTAAATCAAGTCAAGAAGGAGAGACAAGTGGTAGTACAAAAGAAAGAATAGAAGAACCAGAAGTGCGAGAGAATCCTAAAGTTTTGAGGTATGTAAGGCTAAATCATTCTGAAAATCAACTTATAGGAGATAAGAATAAAGGTGTGTAGACTAGAAGAAGGATTGCAGAAGAGTATTATCTGATTTCCAAGATTGAGCCCAACAATGTTAATGAAGCTTGTAATGATGAACATTGGATGGAAGCTATGAAGGAAGAACTATTGCAAATTGAAAAGAATGATAAATGGATTCTTGTTCCTAGACCTAAAGATAAAAATGTGATTGGTACTAAATGGGTCTTTTAGAATGAGCTGAATGAACAAGGTGAAGTGGTTCAGAATAAAGCAAGACTGGTATGTAAAGGTTATTCAGAAATGGAAGGTATTGATTTTGAAGAAACTTTTTCCCCTATTGCTAGAATTGAAGCTATAAGATTATTTCTTGCTTATGCTGCATATAAGAACTACAAGGTCTATCAAATGGATGTAAAGTCAACCTTTCTAAATGGTGAATTAGAGGAAGAGGTATATGTTGAACAACCAGATGGATTTCAACTGATTGATAAGGAAGACATGATTTTCTGATTCAAGAAAGCTCTGTATGGACTCAAGCAAGCCCCCAAAGGTTGGTATGCTAGATTGGATAAATATTTACTAAAGCTTGGATTCAATAAAGGTATTTTTGATAGCAACTTGTATTTTAAGTTGGATCATGATAAAGAGTTGATTATTGAAGTCTTTGTTGATGACATTATTTTTGGAGGAAATGATGATCTATGTATGAAGTTTGCTGATGAAATGAAAGTGAATTTGAAATGAGTATGATTGGAGAGATGAAGTTATTTCTGGGATTACAAGTCACTCAAGTAGACAATGGAATTTTCATATCTCAATCCAAATATGTGAGAGAACTGCTGAAGAAGTTTTGTAAGGAAGACTCGAAGCCTATTGGTACACCTATGGTAACTGGATGCAAGCTAACACAGAAAGATGATTCTCCTAAGGAAAATCAAACAAGGTACAGGTTAATGATTGGTGGACTGCTCTACTTAACTCAGACTAGACTAGACATCATGAATGTTGTGTGTATGGTTGCTAGATATCAAGCTGATCTGAAAGAATCTCATGTGATTTGTAAAGAGAATCTTCAGGTATCTGAAAGGAACAATTGATTTTGGGCTTTGGTATCCTAAAAATGATGATCTTACTTTGAGTTCCTATACTAATGTGGATTAGGAAGGAGATGTAGATGATAGGAAAAGCACTAGTGGTGGTTCCTTCTTCCTAGGGAAGAAACTGGTGTCTTGGTTAAGTAAAAAGAAAAATTCCATTTCCCTATCTACGACTAAGGCAGAGTATATTGCTGCTACAAATAATTATACTCAAGTGTTGTGGATGAAACAAATGTTGAAAGATATCAGATTAGTGTATGATGAGCCTATTACCATATACTGTGACAACTCAAGTGCAATAAACATATCAAAGAATCTGGTGCTACATTCTAAGACCAAGCATATTTCAATCAAGTTTCACTTCTTGAGGGAGAAAGTGAGTGAGAAAGAAATTGGACTAGATTATGTTCCTACCAAAGAGAAGATTGCAAACACATTTTCACCAAGCCATTGCCAAAGGAAACTTTTGAGTATCTTAGAGGGATGCTAGGGGTGATTACCCTCTCATATGAACTAGAGATGCACTGTATTGCATCAATCCTTGCAATTCATGATCATATTCTAATCTGGATTGATATTTTTGTGGCTGCTACTCAAGGGGAGTAGTTAGATGTGTAGATATGTGGTTTAGAGCTTGTATGTGGAAAGTTAATTCTTATCTTTTCCATTGATGTCAAAGGGGGAGAAGTGCAATGTGAAAAACAACATGAGAAGAAGAGTCATAATCTAAGGAGGAGATTGTGCTGATTGAGAGCTGTGTTGATGGTGTTTTTCACATTTTCCATCAATACCAAAGGGGGAGATTGTTGGATGTTGTGGTTGTGTTGATGATATGTGGTTGTCATTTATGTCAACACTATTAGCATTGAGGTATTGAAGACTGCATATGTCGAGGATATTGAGAAAATTGTTAAAGAAAGAGTTGCAGGTTGCCAGTGGATCAGTGAAGGTCATGAAGGTGTTTTGCTCAGTACGTTGAAGGTCAATCACTGTGGTCTAAAGGGTTTATTTCTGAGTGTATCTAGTTTATCCACCAAAAGTTTCAAAGGTCTGCGTGAAGATTTGTTCGAGTTATGAAGATTTGTGTTATGACAATTTTTTTGTAGTTTTAGTTAGTGTTCCTGATTGAAGTTGATAAGATTCTAGTAATCTCAGTTGTTGTGGATATTTCTCTATTGGTTCTTGATGTTTGTGGATGTTTCTAGATCATGCTCTATCTTTTTTGCACGCGCACATTGATCAGTGTGTTCGTGGTCGGTGATTTATTTTCTCTCTTATGTTTGAGTTTTTTGTGTTCTTGGCTGCCATGGTGGTTGTAGCGTGTTGTGGATCCTTGGAGATTAAAATTTGAATGTTTGGCATGCTCGAGGATGTTTTTTTGGGTCACAATATAATATTGGCCGACAATGTTTGATTCACATTAAAAATTTATTTGTAAATTTGGGCCGACATTGCATGTATGTTTTATATTTTCATATTTCTTCTGACCAATGGAGTTGTTGATGAAAATCCATGTTGCAGATATATAAGAGCAATTTTTTGAGCGAAGTGGTGCATAAGTGTGAATGAATGCCAGAGAAAGAGAAGATGTGTGACTAGTGTTCTAATCATTCGATTGCAGAGTAGAGAGTGAAGAAGTTTAAGCGATGTGTGAAGGAGTGTTTCTGTGCTTAACTGGAACTATAACTAGGATTTTGTAGAAGCTATTTTCTCAGTTCATACCCTTCGGATCTAGTCCAAATTTATGTAAGACAATGCGTCTTCTTTGGGAAGTGATCCCTCTTATATTTGAGTAGTGAGCTCTAGGAAGTGTGCTTGAATGCATGTGCATTCCCATTATTCTTCTTATAATTTTAACAAGGTATAATATTATGGACTGACATCCACTGTGGTTTTTCCCCTAATAGGGTTTCCACATAAAAATCTTGGAGTTCTCTATGTTTCTGATGTGCTGATTGTTTATGGTTTATTTTTCATTTATTAGATTTGAGATTAAGTTAAGTGTGAAAAGTTTGAATATTCTATGACAACTGATTCACCCCCCCTCTCAGTTGTCTGTCCTTATTTTGCCAACAATATCTAGGTATGTTGTAAAAGGAGGAGAAGTAATAATATACCCATCAAAATTTGAAGCAATTGTAAATTGTCAAATATGAAAGGTTACTACAAAAACACAAAGTTTTGTAGGGGCTACACAATTGTTTAGAAATATTATTCCTTATTTTTAATACATAATTATATATTTTCATCAAAATTAATCATGAGGGAGGAACTTTAGTTGGGGTAATGAAAAATTGAGGCATTTGAAATATTGAAGTATAAAATTAGTCATGCTCTTATTTTAGATCTTCCTACCATATAAAAGACATTTGAGGTAGACACAAATGCTAGTGAATATGCAATAGGTTCCATTTTTCTTAAAGCCTATATGTTATCTTTTAGAGTTTTTTACTTTAATAGTTAGGTTTTATGCAATTTATGATAAAGAGTTATATGCACTGGCTCAAGAAATTTAAAAATAGAGGAACTATTTTAATTGGTAAAGAAACTATTGCACATAATGCTAAAAATTGGCGTTTATAGTATTTGCAAGAAAATAAAATTACAAGAAAAAATACACTATAAATGGATGGGTTTCCCTAAGAAATTAATTTGGTAATTGTATGCAGCTAAAAAAATTAAAAACGTAAAATAAGAATTAAAGAAAAACTTAAAATCTTATTTTCAAAATTAAACGCAAACCTTAGATTGTGCACATTGGAACAACTTTCTCATAAATGATCTGGGTGCTCAATTCAACATAATATTAATGATGTTTAAGTAATTAAAATGGCAGAATTATTTGTATGAAGATTTGTGATTTTCATGATGAGGGTTGAGAGGATTAATTTATAGAATTCTAAAAGATCAAATGAATGATGTAGATTCAATCAAAGACCAAGAGTTAACTATGAGTTAACTAAAATTATTTAGGAAAATTTCCATTTCTAGTCCATGAGAAGATATTAATGAATTTTATTGATTCATTAAATAGATATAAGGTGAGGAAGTTACTGTTCTAAAGAATACGTTAACTTGTGAGAAAATAATTATGAATTTATTAATTTATTTAATATTTTTTGATGAGGATGTTAATTTGATGAATGAGTTAACTTGTGAAGAGATAATGATGAAACTTATTGATTTATTAAAATGGATAATTAAATCACATTAATTATATAATAAATAATTATTTAATTAAATAATTAATAATGAATAATGATGTCTTTTTCATCAAAAGATTCCCCCTTACATAGCCAAAAATAATAAGAAAAATGAGAGAAACTGTGTCAAAAGTGGAAAAGAGTAGAGTGGGAACATGCAAGGCAACACTGGGTTGTGCAAATATAGGAATCATGTGTATGATGGAGATGATTGCAACCTAGAAGGATAAAAGAGGAATACAAATTGAATTCCAAAAAAACTCTAACCACCACCAAAATTGACATTTATGAAGAATGCTTGATGACTAAGAAATGCTATTAAACTTGGCTATCATTGAAAAGTTCATTGGAACAAGACAAACTAGATAAAAAATCATTTCATGGGCACAAGAAAATTGGAAGACTTAGTTTGTAGTAAAATTCTTGCCAAAATATTTTTGTTGTTATATTTCTCAGCGAGAAAGAATGGGATGAAGTTTTATCATATGATATAAAAGATAGGTGGCATACCACTCTATATGCAAAGGTACCAAATTTTAACCCTTACAATTTCTTACCGTATGTCAATCCTTTTCGATCCAAATGTACAACCTAACATTATAATATTGGTAGGAATACTGTTTAACGAAAATTAGAAGAACCCTAGGGACACTAGTCAATATTGATGAATTTTTTTTTTTCATGAGAAGGATGCATATTTTTATACTCGAACCCAAATTTTATAAACTCAAGAAATTTCAAGTAAAATATCCCTCATGGAAGATAACAAAATATGGATCCAAACCAGCGAAATCAAGGAATTTTTTTTTCTATCTAAGTTGTCAAAGAAGGAACCACTTGACTCTAGGCTACTCCAGAAAACCTTTAACAATTAAGATATGGAAGTAGAATATCATCTTAAGTGAGAACACTACAAGGGAAAAATTAAGAAAATTTGGGATAAAAGATAATTGCCATGTGAATGATAACATTGCACAAATTTTTTAGTTGATTCAAATAAAACCTATTAACTCTAGGGAATATCTTTCCAAGGCCATAACACCATCAAAGCCTATTAAGAACCTTGAAATTTTCCATGATGTATTACCTTCTACCCTTGATAAAGAGAAGAATTTATTGAAAGATAATAAAAACCCTTCCATAAATACCAAGATGCCCCTATTACCTGTCACTCTCTCTCACACACATGCCATAGATAAAATGAATGGCGTAGGTTAGTTTAGATGATTCACGAGAGGGTGATATAGGTTTTTTGTATCATAGATCAATAGAACAAGATGCTTCTAAAATACTTAAATCCAATTTGAGAATCAACAAGAAAAAGGGAATAAAACCAAATTTGATGTATTGAGTGGAGAATGCAATGACTGAAGGGTAGACCACCATGAAAAAATTTATAAATCCTAAGGGATGAAACCCTTCCCTTAACATAAAATGAAGATCACTATATAGAATTTTAGGGGCTTCAATGTTAGAAAAAATTGTGTCTCAACCTTGCAATTATAACATATTAATATATTGAGCTTGGGGGTTTACAAGGGGGGTACTCGCCTTGTGGGGTTTGAGGGGATGACCCCCCTAGTGGGGGGCTTTGAGGACCACACGCCCTAGCAGGGGTTTGGGGGAAACACCCTTGAAAGCCATATTTTATGTATATTTTATTATTGTGAATTTGGACAATTCATCATTAGGTCTCAGATCTAATGGTAGATATTTTGTTGGTTTGTCTTGTCCTAGAAGACAACCCTATTTTATGAGGGAATTGTATTATGACTATGTAGTGTGATGTATTTTAAGAGTTTGATAGCTATTGTGTTTCATCTGAATCTCTAGTTGGTGATACTCTTGTGAAAAGCTTGCTATGCAAGTATATTGTAATCTTCATTATTTTTGAATAATATATTGGGTAACTTTTGGAGCAGGGTTTTTCTCCCAAATGGGTTTTCCCCATGTAAATCACTCTCTTGTGGTATGCATGATATTTATGTTTATTTCTATTTAATTCTTATAACTATTGTAATGATCTGATTTTTTTTTTTATTACCCTCCTCTCAAGGTTAGTGTAGGAATTTATTTTGCTACCTTAAATTCCTTACAAGTGCTATAAGAGCTTGATCACCTTTTGTTTTAATTGTGGGTTGTTGGATTTTTTTGAACTAATCTAGATTTGAGTGGGGTCTTGTGTAGAAGATACTTTATGATCTTGTTGTAAATTTTTTTCTAATGACAAGTTCATTAGGGAGAATAGAGGTGCAAATTTTTTTAAGAAATAATTTTGAGATGTGGAAGCTAAAGATGGTGGATCTATTGATAGATCAATATTTTTGGGATGTTGTTGATGAGAATGTTTTAAGATCCATAAATCCTACTTTGGTTGCTCAATACGATGTTATGGATCATAAAGCCAAGGGTCTAATAAGATATTTTTGGCATAATTTATTTTAATCAATGTCCATGAAGAGACCTCTGCATAGAAACTATGGAAGAAACTTGGTGAGATGTATCAAGGAAAATATTTAGTGAATAATATTTTCTTGAGGAAGAAATTGTATTCCTTGAGAATGGAAGAGGGTGGAAAAATTATAGACCACTTCAAAGAATTCAATATTTTGGTGGCTCAATTGAAATTAGTTAGTGTCAAAATGGATGAGGAGGAGAAATGTCAAATCTTGCTTTGTTCTTTACTTGATTCGTGGGATTCTCCTTGACGTGGATATTGGGATCAATTATGTTATCTTGAAGATTGAAGATGTGGTGGGTTCTTTTATTTTTGAAGAGATGATGAGGAAGGTATCCATCAGTGCCAAGGAGGCCCTAAATATTCATGTAAGACCTAAGGAAAAAGGCAAGAAGAATGAGAAGCATGATAAATCCAAGTCCAAGGGTAGATTCAAATCTCTTAAAAAGTACAAAGTTATATATTGGAATTGTGGTAAGACTGGACACTTCTGTAAGGAGTACAAAGAAGAAAAGAAGAAGAAAAAGAAGAAATTTGATTTTGATTTTGAAAAGGAAGATGGTGATGTATTCATTGTAGCTTTGGAAAATCGTACAAGTAATGATGCACAGTTAACTGACTTAGGTGAATCTTTCCATATGACCTCTACTAGAGATT
>VDFB02276494.1:0-35391 GCA_007258455.2 Sequoia sempervirens
TGTTCCCACTTTAACTGAATTCAATCTAACTAATAGATTTTTGAGCATCCCATAAGATTAACTCCATTCATTTCATATTTTAAAATATTACAAAATATATTTCCACAGATTGGACTCAATCATTTGGAATATTTTTCATGTCTTGAAACTAAAAGTAATAGGTAACATAAAATAGATAAAAACCAACTAACTATCTTACAGATTCAACCAACATCTATATACAAATTGAGGTCATCTTTATTGAAAGAAACAACTAATCAAAATCATTAACTCCACTCATGGATAATAGAGCGTGGAATTAAGATTTAAATTATTCAACCTATAACTAAAAAGAAATAAAATTCCTATCAGAACTAGAGCTCTGTCAAAACAAAATTGTATGTAAACTTACAACCACTTGTCAAAATTTCATAGGTGAAGGAGACCTCTTCGTTGGTGTTTATTAAAATAGTCATAATAATGCACATCCAATCTTCATTAAGAGCCTTTGATCAATGACCACCACGTTCAGCTTAACCTAGAGCTTTCCCTACTTCGATGTCCAGTCATCACTTTTGCTATGGGTTCACCCCGCAATTGTTGCACTATGGTTCCTTTTTAGCTGCAAATAAGTTAATTCTGTAAAACATGTACATGAGGATAACTATCACAATTAACTCATAGAATTCCATCAACATTCCATACATTCATTCATATAAATCATATAATAATAATATATTATAACCACAATTCTATCATCATAATTAAAGTTTAAGTGTGCATAATGGATATAAAAGAATAGCATAGTGTAGGAATTAATGGGTTAGCTCGAACCCTATTGATCGAACCCTTTATGGGAGAAATTTGACACACTTTCTACATTTCTTTTCAAAATGAGCCTTAAACTCTTGAAATCTATCAAATACTTCTCCTTTAAGTCAAAAAAAGTAGACCCATGTATATCTGGAATAGTCATTAATGAAGGTGAGTAAATAGTGAGCCTTACTGAAAGATAATGATGTAAAAGGACCCGCCAAGTCACTATGAACTAGTTTAAAGTGTTTCAAAAACCTTAGAGCCATCCATTTGTCGAACTTGTCCTCAGGATTTTTTTCCAAGGAAAAATCCAAACATACACCATCAAAAAAATTGATTTGAGGAAGACTCATGACCAAAATTATTGAGTTGTTGAAGATATCGATAGTTGAGATGGCCAAACTACTCATACCATAGTTTTCCCAAGGAATTTGAAAAGGTGATCAATGTAGTGGAATGTGAATCAGATAAAAAATGAGAGAAAGCATACAAGTGAGACTCATGATTGGCCTTACCAACTGCAAGGAGTGCATTATCTTTAAGATTCCTGATGCTAACAAAAATCTAGAATGAATTGAACTTTTCTACCATTCTTAGTGATTTAGTAGATGAAAAGAAGGTTGGATGATAGATCGGGCACATAGAGGATATCCTCCAATGTACCATTACCAACATTAATTTAACCCTTCTCGATTACATCCACTGGGGAATCATCCTTGATGAGAATGTGGGGCACAAAACAAGGCTCTAAAAAATAAAACTATTCTTCAATAGAACCCATGTGATATGATGCACATGAGTCAAGAATCCACTATTGTGAATAATTAGCAATAGAAACAAGTTCAATTGCTTTCCCTTTGCTTCATTTGGAAGGAGGAGAAGAGGATTGTTGAGAAACAAAAGAAGGTAGATTAATGTTGTTTTTTTAAGATGTTTTAACTCATCAATATGCTTCGTATGACAAGAATGTTCCTCATGACTAGGTTTCTTGTAGGATCTAAAAGATGGTCTTTCTTTCTTTTGAAAATTCCCCTTTGAAGATGAGGAGTTGGAGTAAACTTTTGTTGTAGAAGATGATTGTGCGTGATCTTTTTGTGACTTTCTTGAACTCTTTTTTTTGTTAGGTTTCCCTGATTCTTTCTAACCCTTTGGTTGACCAACCATAAAAGCTTGTGATTGTGAAGGCTTAAGAAGACCCATGGAAAGAATCATTCCTTTTTCTTGCATCAACATTTCAAAAAATGAAGCAAAATAAGGTGTAGTGAATGCAAATCCCATTGTCAACCTATAACTGTGAAAGCTAGAAACAAAAGTGGAATATTCAAGTCCAAGTTTGGTGAGAGTGTTATAGACAAGTTGAATGTATTTCTTCTCTAAGCCACATGATTTAAATTATGCTCTAAGGTCATTGACCTTTGTCACATATCCTAGATGTTGTCAAAAGACTTTGGATCAAGAATCATGAGTTCGTTGTCAATTTGATAACCAAGAACTTCATCAATTGTAACAAAGAGATTTTTTAACTTTTCCCATGCATCATGTGAATCTTTAAATTCTTCAATTTGAAACATAATATCAAGAGAAACTAAAATCCTTAGACAACCAAGAGATTTTGTATGTCCAAACATCTAGAGTATTTTTTCCTTATCATTTGTGGGATCAGTTACCTTCTCAACATAGGGTGTATATCCTAGTTGCATTAAGTCATTCAATGCATTTTGATTCCATGTATTGTATTTATATGGAATTAGAAATGGAGATTTAAATGGATCTATTGTGAAGGAAAAATAGAGCACAAAGTAGAAGATATTTACAAGAACAAATACAACAAGAGACATGTGTAGGGAGCATACAAAGGAAAAAATTATTTATAGTGCCCTTTTTTTAAGGAATGTGAAGGTTTCAATGAATAGATTTGAAAAGAGAGGACCATAGGCCTCTCTAAAGAGGTTCTATGACCTCTGTTAAGAGATTTGTAAGACCTCTTTAAAGAGGGTGTGACCTCTTAAAGAGGGGCACGATAATCAAAAATGGTGTCAGAGCTTGTGCATACAAGTACCTGTACCTTTGAATTATTATTTAAAAATATCTTTTTTTTAGCAAAAGGCATTAAACCAACTATTTATATTATATAATATAAAATATTACAAAGATGATCCATGATTTGGAAAATGATAACCCCTTACACTTCCACCCTAAATAGATACCACTAACATGATAAAACAATACCTAAATATGTTGTAACATCAAAATGTCAACTTCATATATGACAAAAATAGTTGAATTTTGCTATATTGTATGATAACACTGTGAAATTTTGTAGATTAGTATTCCAAAACACAAAAATATCAAGCAAATTGCATATTTCTTTTAAGCCTTTCCTATTGAGAATATTTCTTCATTCCCATCCTTCTGCATGGCTTGATTCACTGGCAGTGTTGGTCTTGAATTTGTTGTAACATTCATATCTAGGAGAATTGGTTGTGGGGGAGGCTTGAGCTATTGAACATTTGGATCCACTAGTGATGCTTGTGATTCTGCAATTTCCAACTCTCTCTACTATGGCATAATTGGTGACTTGACAATAGTGGATTGGTGATAATGATGTGTAATAAGAAATGAAAGTGCATGGTATTTGTTTTTTAAGCTTCTTTCCATATCATTACCTAGCTCAAAGTGATAATGGATCAACTCCTTGTACAAATAGTTGGAAGATTTGAATTCAAGTGCCATTCTCATACCAATATATGTTTTTGAAATTAACTATATGGTGCAGATAGTGCCTAGGAAAGACACCACCAATATACACTTCTCCTTGCCAGAAATCATATTTTTGTATGCTTGTAAGTAGAGCATTTTCTTGTAAGAATACCTCTTGAATGACTACACTTGGAATTTTATGCATGTCTTGGTAATTTGGATTTGAATCCAAGATGTTTGAAACAAAGATAGATACAAAATTTGAAGGAAATATTATCCTCTGAGTTGATAGTTGTAGTATCTCATCTCCAATTATAGTCTTCTTACTTTTGAAAATAGGGGAACAATATGTTTTAAACACATGAGATAATTGTTCTCTTCCCAAACCTTTAGAGAATGGTAGTTCCCACTGTTGAACTAGAAATGGAGCCTTGCAGTTTCTTGGAGTGGATTCCATTTGAAGATAATTTCAACACCATAGAATTGAGATATGAAAGCAAAGTTTGAAAAACTGTGAACCTGCATTGAACTTAGATATGAACAAAACAACTTTGAGAAACTTACTGATGCTGCTAAATTATCTTTTACTATTCTTTTAATGCCAAAAATTCCATCACATGCCACATATATAAACTTGGATACAAAACAAAACAAATTGGAAATAGGATATAGCAAGTCCCAAGATAAAGCTTTGAATGTATAAAAAATTGAAACACTATCACACTTCACCTAGAAAATAGCAAAACCCAAATATAGGATATGGGTGGAAACAAGATATAGCAAACCCAGAGAATAGCACAACCTAGAAACTTTGACTTACAATTAACACTTTGTTGCTGCTGGACAACTGGGATTATTTTGCAAGCAAACTAATATCACACCACCTTACATCTTGAAGGCACTAACACTACTTGATTTGTGATACACTTTACTTGTAATCACTCCATAATTTCCTTAATTATGTTACTTGTTAAACCATTTTACCAAATTTGCATAGTGGCTTAAAAGAAAATACCCATAGACATAATATGGCTGTGAAATTTGTAAGGAAGTCTTAACAAAATGTAATATTTCCTAGAAGTCTGCCACATGCTTGATTAGTCTTAACTATGCCTTTTACACACTTGAAATATGCTTATATTATTGTTGTAATAAGTAACCTCATATTTGTTGATGCTCTCCCTTGCAAAACAATACACCTGTTAGTGAAATAATGATACACCATTATGGCATATCTCATATTTTACAATGGTATCCATTGCTAAAGCTACATCTTTGGTTTTGTGTGTGTGTTGTACCATAAAGTACTAATGAATTCCCTTACACAAATTTCCTGTGTGATGAGATGGAATTTAAAACAAATTTTCATGTGCAAATAGATGAATTTGAGACATGATTAAAATTGCACCCATGTGTAAAAAGATATACTAGTAGATGGAAGTACTCATTATACACTGCAACATGTGAAAACATTTTTTTATTAGACTGAAAACAAAATGAAAGAACCATGTGCTTAAAAATATCTTTGTAAAATGATGTCAACCCTATCCACATTGTATTTACCTTGTGCCTTTGATCCATCCCTGAGTCATCCCAATTAGATGCTACTTCTATCCACATTTCATTTGTATTGTGCATCTCATTGAAGCGTGATCCCCTTCCTTGCAAAACAATGAAAAGCTCTCTTGTTCTAAAAAAAAAAAATTTAAACTTACAATTGAATTGCAAGAAAAAATTGAATTTCAAATTTATCAACCTTATAATAGGAAGAGAGATTAACATTGACACCATTTCACTTTGTTAAAAAACAAACATTGTCCTTTTTGACAATATCTTTTATTTCTTATGCAATATTTTGCATGTTGTTTTCATAAATCATCTCATTTTGAAAATTTGTTCACACACAATGTTAGCAAACTTATCCACCAACTGATTTCCTTCCCTATATGTGTGCTTTATTTGCAAAAAAATGAATTTATCCAAAAAATTCCATACTTGTTGCATCGCATGTCTAATCTTCCAACAAAACACTTTTTTCTCTTTGCATGCATTCATAATAATTAGGGAATCACCTTCAATTTCTAAAAAGTTAAGCTTCAAATCATATGCTAGTTGCAAACCATACAATAATTCTTGTGCTTCTGCAATATTATTTGTTCCTTTCAGAAGTTTTATTTATTTAGCTAAAATGACTTTACCTTTGTGATCCCTTATTACAACACCTACCCTTGATATTCCTTGGTTGCCACATGATGCACCATAAAAATTTAACTTGAAATATCCTTTTGAATGTGGTAGCCAAAATATTTTTCTTTTATCTAATTTGTGATTTGGATTTTGGTGCAGGCTCCCTTTGAATGGAAGAACAATATTAGTCCACTTTTGCATTATCTTTGAATCCCAATCTATGAACACTGAACCAATGTTTTTGGCCCTTGGAACATAAGCATTTGTTATCTCTGATATTGAAGATTCCAATTTCTCCAATAATTGCTCCACCTTCATTTTCTCATTCCCAAAAATCCTTCTATTTCGTTCCCACCAAATGGTCCACAATACTATAGAGGGAACCACTCTTAAAATGCATGCAAGCAAACAATGTTGATTTATACAATACTAGACAACTTGAGAATAAATCCCACAAATTATTTGGTAGTGGAGCATACCAATTTAATTTATTCTTGATAAAGGACCAACATTGAGATGCAAAAGGACAATGAATAAATAAGGGTTTTTACCTCTTCCCACTCATTTTCACACAAGAAACATTTAAAATGATCTACAATCCCAAGTTTGGCAAGTATATCACTTGTCAAAATTCTCCTTTTAATAGCCAACCATGAAAAACAACCAACCTTTGGAAGCATTGTTGAGTCCCAGCAGAAGGATAATGCTCTTTGAGGTTTGATGCTTCCCCCTTTACTCATTGTCACCTTATAATCAATTTTGATAGAGCCCATAGCAATTTATGATCACCTCCTCACACATAAACATTCCTTTCACTTAATCTATTCTTTAACTCCTCTTTTTGAACATCTGGACAAGTAATATTAGAGACATCTTTCCACCTTACTTTCCCTATACATGTTGGTATGCAGTGATTGATCATGCTATAATGTACACTCTTCATGTATCCTCACTGAGGTCCAGGGCCAGGATGGGCCTTGGGAAGGGGTTCAAGGGTGGCAACCCCTGAGAAAAAAAAATTCCCATTTTTTCACGTCGTCACTGAAAAAGGAAAAATCACCGAAAAAGAAAAAAATGACTTTGTAAAACCCTAATTTTAGATGCTTATAAAAATCTTGTTATAAGCAGTTGGGATGGGGATTGTAGTAGGGCATTATTAGCAAGATTGTAATATGTGTTAAATTGGATAATAAAATCATTGGATGGCTGTGGTTTTGTGGATGTAGCTCGAATTGGGTGAACCATGTTAAATTCTATATGTTGTATTTTTTCTATTATAATTTTTTGTGTGTTTTATTTCTCTATTTTCTTGATCAAATCTACATTTAACTGTTAGATATCTTCCTTCTAACCCTAACAAGTGGTATCATAGCAGGTTGTGTTCAATTATCTTCTATAGGAAAATCTCACGGTTAAGTGGGAGCAATGCTGGACAAGGGTAAATTGAAGGTAGATAAATTCAATGGGTAGAACTATCAGTTATGGAAGATGCATATGGAGGATTATCTTTATCAAAAGGATTTATGGAGGTCGTTGGAAGGAATAGCCAAGAAACTGACAACAATGAGTGATGAGGATTGGAATCTTTTGGATAGAAAGGCACTAGGAGCCATTCGTTTATGCTTGGCACAATCGATGGCATTCAATATTACAACAACAAAGACAACTCAAGAGTTTATGGAAACCATGGTGAAGTTATATGAAAAGCCTTCTGCTTTGAATAAGGTATTTATTATGAAGCATTTATTTAATATGAAAATGGTAGAAGGTGGGTCAGTTGTTGATCATTTAAATGAGTTTAATACGGTTACTAGTTAATTAACTTCTATAAATGTAAAATTTGATGAAGTTAGGGCTCCTTTAATTCTGTGTTCTTTTCCTAAAAGATGGAATAGTTTGGTAATGGTTGTTAGAAATTATGTTTCTAGTTTGAATACATTGAAATTTGATGATGTTGTTGGTGTTATTTTGAGCCAAGAAATTCGTAGGGAAAACTCAGGTGGAACATTCACATCAGGCAATGTTTTGAATGCAGAAAGTAGGGGAAAAACAAAGGAGAGAGGAAACAATTTTGGAAGTCGTGGGAAGTCACAAAGAAAATCAAAGGTCAAAGGGTCCCAATCTAGATACAAGAGAGATTGTTGGTACTATGGTAAGTCGGGTCATTTAAATAAAGATTATTGGTCTCAGAAAAATAAAGGAGACAAAAAGGAAGGAAATAAAGAGGAAAATGTGGTAAGTAATAAATATGATGAGGATGCTTTGATTCTTTCCCTTGATAATGTTGATGATTGTTGGGTGTTAGATTTAGGGGCTTCATTTCATGCTATGCCCCATAGAAGTTATTTTCTTGATTATGTCCAAGGGGATTTTGGGCTGGTTTATTTGGGAGATAACGAACCCTCTTAGATTGTTGGAAAGGGAAGAATCAAGATTAAGTTTCAGAATGGGAATCATTGGATACTACATGAGGTAACACAGGTTTCAAAGTTAAAAAGAAATTTAATTTTAGTAGGGCAACTAGATGATGAAGGTTGTGTTGTTACATTTTGTGATAAAAATTGGAAGGTTACAAAAGGTGCCTTAGTGGTAGCAAAAGGTGCGAAAGTAGGCACCATATATCTTTGTACAAGTCATACTGTTCCTTCTACTTTAGCTATTGTAGATAAAAATAAATGTTTAGGAATAGTTGAAGCAATTCAATAGGCAAAAAATTAGACAATTGCTATGGATTCTAAATCAACATTGTAGCATAAGAGACTTGGGCATATGAGTGCAAAAGGTATGAAAGTACTTCATTCAAAGAATGTCTTACTAGGTCTAAAATGTGTTAATATGAATTTCTATGAAAGTTGTGTGTATGGAAAACAAAAGAGAGTTAGTTTTCTCAAGGATGGGAAGCAAAAGAAAAATGAAAAATTGGAGCTTGTGCATACAAATGTATGGGGACCAGCTCAAGTATCTTCTCTTGGTGGCTCTCAGTATTATGTCACTTTTATTGATGATGCAACAAGGAAGGTATAGATTTATTTCCTTATGTAGAAATTTGATGTATTTGAAACTTTTAAGAAATGGAGAAGCTTGGTTGTGAATGAGACAGGTAAAAATTTAAAATGTCTCAAATCTAATAATGGTGGTGAGTATTGTAGCAAATATTTTGAAGATTATTGTTCCTCTAATGGAATTCGTGGGAAGAAAATGGTTCCAAGGACTCCATAGGAAAATGGAGTGGCTGAGTGCATGAATAGAACAATAATGGAGTGTGCACAGACTATGAGATTGCCTATTGGGCTGCATTTAAACATGTGGGAAGAGGTTGTAAACACTGTTGTTTATTTAATCAATAGAGGTCCCTCTAATCCATTGGGTTGTGGTATTTCAGAGGAAGCATGGACAAGTACGAAGGTGAGTTATTCTTTTCTCAAGACCTTCAGGTGTGAAGCATTTGCACATGTAGATTCTAAAAAATAGAACCAAGCTTGATGCTAAATCAAAGAAATGTATATTTGTTGGATATAAAATTGATGAATTTGGTTATAGGCTTTGGGATTTTGAAAATAAAAAAATTGTGAAAAGTAGGGATGTCATATTCAATGAGAAAGTATTGTACAAAGATCAATTGTAGCAGCATGAGAAGAAAGAAAATGATTATGTAGTGTTGGATGATACACCAAATAGCAATGTTCTAGAGGTTCCTCATGCTCCGCAACAATAACAACAAATACCAAAAACTCTAGTGAATGTTAGACGATCTTCAAGGATAAGTAGACCTCCAAAAATATTTTCTACCTCTTTGTATTCTATTTTATTAATTGATGTTGGTGAACTAGAATGTTATGATGAAGCTATGTAGGTGGATACCAAGGTTCAGTGGGAGCATGGAATGGAAGAATAAATAGACTCCTTGCTAAAAAATTAGACTTGGGAATTATGCAATTTTCTTGTAGGTAAAAAGGATTTACTGAAAAAATGGGTTTATAAGCTAAAAGAGGAGGATGCGGGTAAGAAAATATTTAAAGCTAGGTTAGTTGTAAAGGGATTTGCATAGAAAAGGAATTGATTTTGATGATATTTTTTCTTCAGTTGTTAAAATGACTTCTATACACACTATTTTAAGTGTTGTGGCTGCTAAAGATTTGCATTTAGAACAACTTGATGTTACAACATCCTTTCTCCATTGTGATTTGGAAGAGGAAATATACATGGAACAACCTCAAGGATTTGAGGTCAAAGGTCAAGAGAAATTGGTGTGCAAATTGAAGAAAGTTTATATGGCTTGCAGCAAGCACCTCAATAGTGGTATATTAAATTTGATAGCTTCATGGTTGAGCATAGCTACAATAGATGTAATTCAGACCATTGTGTTTATTTTAAGAGGTTGGATGATGATAGCTACATTATTTTATGTTTATATGTTGATGATATGCTTGTAGTGGAGTCTAACATGGATCGCATAAAGGAGTTAAAATAGTAGTTAGCAAATCATTTGCTATGAAGGATTTGGGGGCAGCAAAAAAATTCTTGGTATGAATATTACAAGAGATAGGAAAAACATAAAATTGTTTTTTATCTCAAGCCAATTATGTTGAAAAGGTGTTGCAAAGATTTCATATGGAGAATGCAAAAATTGTCAGCACACCTTTGCCTAGTCATGCCAAATTGGCCAAGGATATGTGTCTATAGACACAAGAGGAGGAAGAAATGATGTCCAAGGTACCATATGCTTCAGCTATAGGTAGTTTAATGTATGTCATGGTCTGCATGAGACTGAATATTGCACATGTCATAGGAGTTATTAGTATGTATATGAGTCATCCTAGAGTTGAGCATTGGAATGTGGTAAAATGGATTCTTAGGTATTTGAGAGGTACATCAAATAAATGTTTATGTTTTGGGGACTCTAATACTAATTTAAAAGGCTATGTTGACTCAAATTTGGTGGGGGATGTAGATACCAGGTGGAGTACCACAGGTTATGTATTTACAATTAGTGGTACAATAGTGAATTGTATTTCTCAGTTGCAAAAGGTGGTTGTTTTATCAACCACAAAGGAATAGTATGTTGTTGCAACAAAGGCAACAAAGGAGATAATATGGCTGCAACTTTTCATGGAAGAGTTGGGAAAACAACAGGCTGAAAATTACTTGTTTACAGATAGCCAAAGTGCTATACATCTTGCAAAGAATTTTTCCTTTCATTCTAAAACCAAACACATATAGTTGAGATATCATTTCATTTAATCAATGTTGGAGGATGGACAGGTCAAGCTAGAAAATATGTACATACAGATGCCAATATAGAGGATATGTTTACAAAGGAAGTGACAAGGGAGAAGTTGAGATCCTTTTCAGCTTTAGTTGGTCTTCATGGTTAAAAGTATAAAAGAGCAACAAGGTCCAAGGTGTTTATTTCCAGTGGGAGTTATAAGTGCAGCAGTGTCATCTAGGATCAGTCTCCAAGTGGGAGATTTTTTGGTGTGGAGCCTGATCAATCTCCAAGTGGGGTATTGTTGGTATGTGGTGACTGATCATTCTATATTGTACACTCCTCATGTATAATCAATAAAGGAAAAATCATCGAAAAAAGAAAAAAATTTGACTTTGTAGAACCCTAATTCTAGAAGCTTATAAAAATCTTGTTATAAGCAGTTGGGATGGGGGTTGTAGTAGGGAATTATTAGTGAGATTTTAATATGTGTTACATTGGATAATAAAATCACTGGATTGTTGTGGTTTTGTGGATGTAGCCCGGATTGGGTGAACCACGCTAAATTCTTTGTGTTGTCTTGTTTTTACTATAATTTTTTGTGTTTTATTTCTCTGTTTTATTAATCAAATCTACAATTAATTGTTAGATATATGCCTTCTAACCCTAACAATGCACTCTTCTATGCTCTCAAAATAATATCTCACTTTACCCCCCAATTTGAAGTAAGAATATTTTGAATGGTTTGCAGATTTTGAACTGTATTTAAAGGTGCATGTTCGCCCTAAGAATCTTCCCAAAATTTAGCTTGTGAACCATTTTGAATTTCCCAAGATACAAGGTGATTACCTTTTTACATGCAACCAAAAAATCCCACATTGTAGAGCCTTGTGGCGGATTTAGTATTGTAAAAATTCTCTTTGGATCTGCATTACCTAAGTACTTTGCTTGCATGACCTTACACCATTTTGCATGAGGCTTAGCATACATGTACCACACTAGTTTCACTCCTAATGCTTGATTTCTAGGTAATAAATTGTGTATTCCAAATCCCCCTTTTAGTTTATATTCACAAATATTTTCTAAAGATAGAAGCGAGATCTTTTTTTTGTCAATGTGCCCCTTCCATAAGAAATCCCTTATTATCTTTTCAATTAATAAAATCATTGATTTTGGAGCTTTCAATACAGCCATATAATAATTGGGAATGACAGAAAGTATTGATTTTACCAATAATATATGTCCAGATAATGACAACCACCTACCCTTCCAGGTTGTTATCCTCATTTGAATGCTTTGAATGATCTTATTCCAATAAGATATATTGTTTGTTCAGTGGGGGCATAGGGTTCACTGGACAAATTTTTTTGCCTCACCTAGTAACTTTCTTCAAATTTGACATTTTTAAAATTGATTTTATGGTTTTTGAGCCTTCTAAGCACGATGGAAGGGTCAGATTTGACCAAAAATGCTCTAAAATGATAGTTCATTGTTGGATCTAGTAATGAACCTCCCGCTTCAAATTATTGTAGATCTGGCCTCCATTATCTAATTTAGATTAAATAAAGGGTAGATCTTAATTTCTCAACTTCTTTGGACTATACAGTAAGCTTAAAATTTCTCTAAAAAGCTTCAAAAAACCCACAATTGGAAATTCAGTGATTGAACCCCCCCAAAAAAATGATGTTTTCTCTACACTTTTCTATTTTTCTAGATTATCCAAGGATACAAGAGAAGAGCATACTCATGTGCTTTAAAAAAATAGCTCTACACTCCTAAATTTTCTAAAATATTGCCAACCCACAACTCATTCTTTCTCGCATAGCATGTAATATTTTGTTAATTATCCTACCCAAGATGCAAATGACTAAAGGAAAGAAAATTAAAAAATGAGATATAAGAAAGAATAAACTATATTCCTCTCAAGAGAATGCAAATCTATAATGAGCTTGAGAATTGGTGATTACAAAGGAAATTCCTTGGTTATATAGGCCAAGGGAGAGATAGGATGTGACCAGATTATGACAAGTGTTGTTATCTTAAGAGGTGTGACAACTCAGGGTCATTAACGCTCAACAACCATATCCCTATGTAAGCTTAAGCTAGTCCAAAGAGGACCTAAGTACAGAACTAGCTAGGAAATGAACTAGTTAGATAAAGTACCCCTTTCACACTAACAGTATCAATCTCCAAGAGTTGAAAATTCCATCCTAATGGTCCAAGTGCAAGGTATATTGCTAGAGAAAGAAGGATAAATTTCTTTTGATCATGCACTTTTATTTTAGATGGAGGGGGAAGATACAATGTTAGCTAATGATGCTACCGCATCAAAAGCTCCTCAAGCTCAATTAGACTATTACACCCACTCTAAAAAGAAGTCAAAGAAAAATCAAGTCACCAATCCATAACCTAGAGATACTTTTGAGAGAAGCCAAGGACAACAAGTTATGCTTGCAACATTACAAAATATAGTGAAATGGTTCTAGATAAAGTGAAAGATCCCAAAATCCAATGCTTGAGATCACTTAATGTGGTGGATCAACTAAAGAGGGACACAACTAATGTCTCCCTATAAGATATAGTGGTGATCCTTGACAAAAGGTATCTATTGTGGGAAGCCTTGGAAGGCCATGAAAAACCAACCCTAACTAAAGCAACCTAAGAGTATAGCCAATCCAAAAATAAGGAGGTGGTGAAAGGAGCACAACCTCATGCAACCAAAAAATTCACCAATGTGAAATAAAAGGTGAGTAAATCAAAGCCTACTCCTTTCTTTTTGACTTTGATTGTGGGGAATAAGTTGCTACACAATTCCATGATCAACTTTGGTGCTAGTACTTCAATTATGCCCAAGCAAATTGCAAAATCCTTGCAATTACAATATGAGCCTCTAGATAGGAGGTAAGGCAATTGGATGGGAAGAAGATACAAATGATAGGCATTATCAAAGATCTCCCTCCAACCTTGTATTTTTGTCCTAGTATTATTGTGGCTGAGGAGATTGTGATAATAGAAATTCATCCCATCTTTGGACTTTATTTGTCCAAAGATTCTACTACCAAGATGGGATGATATCTGTCTCTAGATTGGTCCCATTTGATTTTGAGGACCAAATATGGTTCAAAGGTGAAAGTGTTGTCTAAAGCACTACACTCAAAGAATGTATATGATGATACTATAATTAACTTTGAAGCTACACACATATCCTTTTCAAAGAATGAGATGTGTTGCATAGAGATGATTAATGAAAAAGAAATGATTAGTGACAAAAACTCAGAAGAAGAAGTCCTAATTAATGAATTCATGAGAAATGATCCTTTCAAAAACTATGATGACACCAGTCTTGGGACTAATGTGATATATGATGAGGATAAAATCATCCATGAGGTTCTGAATAAAATAGAAGATCAAAACAAAGAATTACAAGATGGGTCTAGTCTTTGTACTTTGCAATTTGATGGCACAAAATGCATAATTGGCTCTGGAGCTAGCACCCATTTAGTGTCTCCTTCTAGAAAAGAGACCCTTCAAGCTTTCTGCTTTCAATTTTCTTGCACAAATAATGAGCCCAATTATGAAGCTATAATTCATTGCCTAATCCTTGTCAAGTAGATGGGAGTAAAGCAATTGAAGGCATTCAAATATTTCAAAATAGTGGTAAAAAGTAAGAGGAACCATGACTACAAATAATATCTAAATGAGGTCTTACCACCACAAATTATGAGACTTGATCGAAGCATTTGAATCTATTAACATTCAAATAATTCCAAGATCACATAATGCAATACATAGAATAGCATTGATTGACTCTCAAAATGATCCGGTGATCAACCTACTAGCCAAAAAACATGTAGTGTGGGTAATCATCAAACCCACAATCCCTGATAATGAGTAGAACTAGTAGGTTTTTTAGAGTGGCTCTTAGATTTCCATGCTTATCCAACAATCATGTGAGTTTGCAGAATAACTGCAACCAAAGATTAATGAGACTTATGAAGATTAGATTATCTAGTTGAATACTAATAAGATTTTGAGAGGGATGATCACTCTAGAGAATCTCTTCTACTTTGATGACACCAATAATGAAAAAAGGAAATTTGTGGAAAACAAAGGTGACTAGTCTGAACTTGTTGTAAGAGATAGAAGAAAGTTAAAAGTAGGGAAGGATGTTCTCTAGAAAAATAAAAAGAAATTAATATCCTTATATTAAAATATGATAGGGTCATGGAATGGACCTATGAGGATTTAGAAGGATATGATCATGATATATTTTAGCACACCAAAGATTTGGTTGAGGGTTCCAAGCCAATCTGGTAAAATTAGAGGCCCATGAATCCAAAGATTAAGTTTCTTATGGCTCAAGAATTGAAAAAATGATTGATTCAAAGATTATATACTAGATCAAGCATTCAATGTGGGTATCTAACCTGGTTCCCATCTAGAAAAATAATGGAGAGATTGGGCTCTATGTGGACTTTAGCAACTTGAATTGAATATCTCTAAAATATCATTACTCACTCCCTTCCATCCAAAAAATTCTTCAAACTATTGCACAATAAAAAAAAATCTCTTTGCTTCATAGATTCTCAAGGTATAAACAAGTTTGGGTTAAGGTATAAGATAAACATAAAAAAAACATTTAACACGAAGTGGGGGACCTTCATTTAAGCAAAAAATCCTTTCAATCACTATAATACAAGAACCATTTTTTAGCAAGCAATGGACATAGATTTTTTAGGGATTGATCAACAAGATCATCCTTTATATGGATGACCTTACAATGTTTTCAAAGTCCAAGGAAGATAATTTTGATCATCTAGATAATTTTTTTCAGAGGTGTTAGGAGTTTGGGTATCTTTAAACCCCAATAAATGTGTTTTTAGAGTCCTACAAGGTAAGCTTTTTGGTTATGTGGTATCCAAGGAAGGGATCTCAATTAAACCTGACAAAGTAAAGACCATTAATGAATTATCCTTATTGGTTAACAAGAATGGATTTCAATATTTCCTAAGAAAGATCAACTTCATCAACAAATTCATATTCGACTTCACAAGGTTGGTTAGACCAATCACATTAATATTTAAGAAGGATTAGGTTTTTAATTGGACCCTTGAGGGGAGTATAGCCTTCAAGAAAATCAAAGATATGATATCCACTACTCTTGTGTTAGTGAATCTTGAATTCTCTAAATACTTTTTTATGTATGTTTATGGAAGTGAACATAGCTTGGAAATTGTGTTGACTCAAAAGGAGGATGAAGGAAAAGGTGAACATACTATTGCATTCTATTCAATGAATTTGTGAGGATATGAAACCAAGTATAATTTTGTTGAAAAGAAAGATTTCTCCATTGTTAAAGGGATCAATAAATGTAGACACTTGGTGGTAAGAAATAAAAGAATGATCTATGTGGCCCATTCCAATGTCAGAGAATACATTATGGAAGGAGAAATCACAAAGAAGAGATCCAATTGGATCACTAATATCCTTGAATATGATGTTGAAGTCAAGCCAACCAAGGTTATCTATGGGAAAGGGCTCTGTGAATATTTACCCTAAGGTTTAGAGATTCTGACAGAGAAAGAAGGTGTGTCACAAGAAGTATTGGTAAACCAATACAAGTCTTTAGATTCATGGATTGTGGATATGATTTGTTTCATGGAAACTGGCTAAGATCTAGAGAATATTCCTTCACATAAGAAAAGATTCTACAAACTACAGGGGCCCAATTATTCTCTCATTCAATGAATTCTCTTCAAGAGGAATTTTAATGGTATATTTCTTAAATGTGTGGGTAGAGAGCAAGCCGGCAAGATTCTACATAAAATGCACTATAGCCCCTCGAGTGGTCACTTTTCAATAAAAACAACTACAATAAAGATCATGCATATGGGATATCTTTTTCCAACCTTATTTTTAGATTGCCATCACTTGGTGAGAAATGTTAGTAATATCAATCCTTTCCTAGTAAGTGGAAGAATTTTGCAATGCCTTGAAACCAATTATAGTGGACGAACCCTTCACACAATGGGGTCTAGAATTCATTGGGATGATCAAACCTATGTCTAAAATATGCCATAAATGGATACTAACAACCATTGATTATTTTACAAGATGGCTCAAGGCTATTCCATTGAAAGAAGTAACTGATAATGTAGTACTCAGTTTTTTGGAAGAGATCATCACAAGATTTGGCCCTTTAAAGACCATATTATATGATAATGTAAGATCTTTTCTTAGCTTGAAAATTTTAGATTTCGTACTCAAGAATGGAATTTTTCCCAAGACCTCATCTAACTACTATCCCTAGGGAAATGGAATAGTTGAGTCCACCAACAAGAATCTGATAAGCCTAATCAAATGAGTTGGTTCAAATTACAAAAGAGAGTGGCACAAACATTTAAGGATAACCCTTTGGGCTGATTGGATCATGTTGAAGAAAATTCTCAAGGCATCTTCATATGAGTTAGTGTATGGAAAATAAGTTGTTTTACCTATTTCCATAGAAATCGTAGCCTTGCAACTATTAAAGGTGGTAGAAGTTAAAGATAATGGAGCCATGGAAATTAGGTTGGTAGAATTGCTCAACATGTAAGAAGCAAGGGAGAATATCCATGATGCTCTGGTGAGTCAAAAATGGGTGGTAAAGTGATGGTTTGACAAAAAGGCTTCAGACCCCAACTTCAAAGAAGATGATTTGGTTCTAAAGCATGAGGAGTGGGCCACTAGGCTTGGTCAAAATGCAAAGTTTGACTCTTTACAAAGAGACCATTTTTGCATCAATGGTTGCAAGTAGAGTAACACTTTTGATCTTGAGGACGAAGAAGGCAATACTCTTGGGATTTTGGTAAATTTAATCTACTTAAAGTATTTCAACTAAATCCATTCGATGGTCTCTTTGTATATAGTTATTTTATTTTTCTATTGTTGTTTCGCTTTTACTAATAAGTGCCATTGGCACAAGTTTTCACTCCTGAGCTTTTTGCAAGTGTCCTCACCTTGGTGCCCCTTTTTGAATTGTCTCTGAAAGATAGTTAAATACCTCCTATCCTCTATAATCAATACTCAAGCATACCATATGCATGACCCCTAAGAAAAATCCCCTAAATCTTCAGTAAGATGACATGCCCAATATGTGGATCCTTATTTCTAATTAAGGGTGTTGACATCAAGGGACAAGTGCATTTATTTTGCACATGTATGTACTCTTAAATAACCATTAGTGGATGAATAGAAACATTATATTAATTTTCAAGTTTCCAAGCTATCTTAAAAGATAAATATCATTGGCAATTGAGCGAGAAATATTTGTAACTAGTGAATTCTTGAATTATTTTAATTTCAAATTTTAGCTAGAAAAGCATAAAAGACAGAGGCCTCCAAGTCTACATCTGAAAGCATTCACCCAAGGAGAAGAAGATCTTCATTGAAGGGGAGATGCAAAGAACTCTCATCAGAATTTCAAAGGAGCAAGTTGTATGTTGTAGCTCCAAAAAAACCCAAACCAAAGGTACCCAATGTTATAACTATAAATAAGGGTTGTTGCAAGGATTCCTATATGTAGTGCCCCTCGTGTACCCATTCCTAGAGCTTGTTTCTACCTTTATAGAGGCATATGATGTAGAATAATGTGTTATTCAAGGTTAGCATTTCAAGGTGGTTGTTAGCACATATGTTATGTGAGAAATGATTCACTTACCCAAAGACACTAGTGTGGATTTTAGTGTGAATTTTAGCACTTTAGAGAAGTTGCAGTAGGTTTGGGATACTCGAGTCCACAAACTAAGATTCATCAACTCAGTGTTCGGGAGAAACATAGATAGCACTAATATACCCCCATTGCCCATTACTTTTTCAAGCTTTATGGCACATGACATGTAGGATTCTTTCTCCATTCTTTCATTTTTGATCTTGATTCAGACCTAAATTTTTATGACTTCCAACTAGCCACGACCTTCACATAAAAATTGTCAGAAAAGACAAGGCCTATAAAATGAACTTCACCAATGTTATTGTGGAAAACATTCATTATCAATTACTAAACTTCAAGGTAGAAGGAGTCCCTAGGTACCCCTCTTCTCTGCTTCACTTGATGTTATATAAGAACTCTAGGTTCTTTTCACAATATATTACATTGAATACGACAAAAATGTCCACCTTTCTGCATATAGTAATCCCCATATCTATGTGAACCCACATCTTGCTCATCACATAGGACTACCATGATTTTTTTTACTCTTTCCTATTCTTAACACATTGATTTAAGCCTAGAGGAAATTATTTCCAAAATGCACAATGCCTAGCAAGAGTGGCTTATAAGCTGCAAGACACTTGCGACTAGTTCTTCAAAGCTCAATTCATGATGATTTGTTTCTATGGTTTCAAGGAGGAACTATTCACATTCCCAAATGTATTAATAGATAAAACCCTCACCTTTGATATGGCTCAACAATTGGACATGTTTGACTTTGTTAACTCTAAAAAATGCACGCAAAATGCCTCAAGAGGTTCCCAATCTCTTGGTATGTTTCAGGGTAACAGACAAGGTCAAATGGTTTAGACCTTCTTCTCTTCAGGTGTTTCTAGACCTAGGCAGGTGTACCTATAACAATGAAGCAGACTTGACCAAAGTTTATTCCCCAAAATAATTTACCCACACAGGAAAATAGGAGTGGATAAATGAGTTTCAATTTGGCATAAATTGTATAAGCAATATCAAGGCTAAAATCTAATATGTTCACATGATAAAATGAATGAAATTAAACAATAGAATGGTAGAGACTAGTTCCTTATTGGGTGCATGGAGTCAAATGAAAATTTGAAATGAATAACTTCTTTCTGGCAGAAACTCAAATTGTTTGGCATATAGGTTTAAGTTTATAACTAGTATAAACATGTAGGAATGTGACTACTGAGTTCTTCTTAATGATCCAAATGAGATCTCCTAATTACTATGATTGATTTAAAGAATTTAATCTTTCCTTGAAAGACCCAATTAATCCAATCATATAGATATAGCAAGTGTCCACTGATAAACTGAAAAATGTTCTTGATATATCAATTTAAACAATTAGAAAACATCAACCTGAGAGACAACTTCAACAATACTTCTAATTAACACAACAAACAACTGAAACTAGAAAAATATCACCAAATCAAATGAATTCAATTGAAATATCCATCATTTTTTACATGCATCATAGTCTCAAAATTACAAACATTTTGATCTATTGTATTTCTCTCTCGCTCTCCCTCCTCTTCGTCAAAAATGAGTATTTATATTGGCCACATGAAAATTCATGTCCATTCGCATTCACATCTACAACAATCCATTTGTTCGGGCCTTTTCCATGTTCATTAGACACCCGCTATGACATCCTATAGTCATACCAATGTTTTGAGTCTTTCCGACTACCTCAGATTTTATATCGCTTTGATATCATGTAGTCTCATCGATGTGTTGAGTTTCACCGATAGCTATCCCTTTAGTCATAAGTGTATCACTGTGACATTGAAGGTTGGGCAAATGTTCCTCCGCTTTGATTGTGTTCTGCTGAAATTTATCCTTCATCAACTTCGAACGCCGAGACAGTGGTTTTCCTACCGATGGAACTTCATTCGGTATGAGCTTCCTATCTCTCACCGAAGAAGGCAGTCTCATCAAATCAATTCTTGTCCAAGTATACTTCCAAACCTTTAATGTGATCTTGTCGCTGTGACATAGGGGTCAGCAAGACTCCCTGACTTCATCTTGATGGAACAATACTACCGATGGGACCCACCTTTCCATGAAACAATGAACTATGTCTTGCCGATATGTGTCTTACCAAATGAAATAACATCGGCAAGACTTTCCTGATACCTTCCCAATAAACTACAAAAGGAATATATTAGAATAAAAGGCATTGTGGATTAGGGAGACTTGCAAGATGTTACGCTGATACAGTTTATACTTTTAAATGCTCAGGAATAAGTGAATTCTATGGGACCAAATGATGAAAATCAACTAATGCATGGGAAAACATGATATGCAAAGTAGATGGTATGGGCATTTTTGGAAACTAATGAGTATGTGCAGCCATGAAATTTTCAAAATTTTACAGTTGTAACAGACTCCATTTATGGCTTAGGAAGAAAAAATAAGGCTATATATGATCTCCCCTTTTTAAGGGGAGCTATTACTATAGTCAAAAGGTCGACTGGGCAATTTCTTACACTCAAGCTAGCATGCCTTGATCTAGACCAAATAAATGATTAGTGGAGTTTTGACCCTGACGGTTGAATAGATGCTCTTAGATTCACCTCCCCTTAATATATGACCCTTGACCATACTTCAAGGAGAAAAATTAGCCAATGGAAGATGACATCAAATTCTACATTGACTTATCATAGATCCACACTAAGATTTTTCATCCATGGGAGTCCTACAAAATAACCCATGATTTTGATCCTTCAAGTATCTTGACCAAAGGTTTGAGAGCATAGCTACTCCAATGAGACTGAAGCAAGGAAAAAATCAAATACTATTAGAAATATAGGCAATAAATATACCAAATGGAGTTAAATTTTGATGAGGTGGACTCAAATGAGCAATAGAAAAAATTGTCGGATGAGAAATACGTAGAAGAGGCCTTCGTGGAGAAAGATGATATAGAAGGTGATGAAGAGAAAGGAGGGGAAAGCCCCATATGGGAGGGAGAAGAGGTCCATGAGATATAGAGGCCAAACACATGGCCTACTCTAGGGAAGACATAAACATTGAGTACTCATCCCAACATTGAGGTGATATTGTCTAAATCCCCCTCTAATCCCAAAAAGAAACAAAGGAGTATACTGATTAAAGGAGTAGGGGATGAAGAGGAGGAAGAAAATAGAGACGTAGATATCATAACAACGCAGACACTACCAACTACCACATACAAGCAGGTAAGTTTCACTCCTCCTATCCTCTCTTTAGCATCTTATTTCTTTACCCCTTCCATGTCTACCACCACTTCTACCCTAATCACCACCCAACCATCTACCATAATTTCATCACTTTCCACCCCCAAACTTTATCTATTTGATCTACCACCATCATGATGCAACTTATGGCCATCCCACTCCATGGTTTTCCTCCTTTATCTCCATCCACCATACTTATTCAACCTTGCATACCCATAGGAACAACATCCATTGCATCACAACAATATGTGATAATTCCTTATGGATTTGCATAAGGATCTCCCTTCATGGGAGAAACTATCTAGTCCACTACCTAGTTTCACCAATAAACTGACATAACAAGAAATACCCATGAGGTTGGGCAATAGAAATGCAAGATCATGTTGGTGCCTCATATGAGGTCATTATACGATCCTCTATAAAATTCCTTGATGATTTCCTACATGACACCTACAATGATTATGCCCCAAGATAAAATGTTGTTGTGGATTACTCCATCCATGCAGTAGGCTTAAACCTAGTTGAAGCCCACTGATAGGATAAATTTGAATTGATGGAGGAAACACAAAAGGCAATGACCATTAATTTCCTCAAGGTTAGCCAATAGGCAAAGGAGTATGATATTACTCACATAAAGGTCACCATAGACTGATTAGCTAGCTATGGAGGGTAAAATCAAGGATATGGAGATCACTTAGCTCACAAATGAGCTACAAGAATAGGTAATAAAAAAGGCCTTCTAATTGGAACGGATTAAAAAGGTCAACTTATAGAAAAACTTGGATGAGGCCCAAGATGTGAATGACATTTTGAAAAAAAAGATCATAAACGCTAAGGGAAAGGTATAGGAGAAGGTTGCACACTTGTCTCAGGCTCAAAGGATATTTCCTAACTCAATGAGCTTGCAAAAAAAGATACAACAAGAGCCCTTGACCAAGGACCAACAAATTCAACAGCTTAAAGATGACCTCTCTAGTAGCTGACAAACTACAAATATCCTTCCCATGGTCTAGCAATTTTATATTTCCTATTGGGAGAGGATCAAGAATATAGCCTCACACTTGAAGCCGATGATTGGGTTCATAGAGGACCCGCACAAATTGAGCATAGATATGGATAAGGTCCTTGATTTTGTCTTCCCCAAGGTTGAAGACTCATAACTTTGGGTATAGAAGCTATAGAGTGTAACTAAGGACACCCTTTGAGAAACAAGTGTTGACAATAGAAGGTGAACAGTGGTAAAAGTGAACAAATTTTTGAGTTGTAATAAAGATTCCTTGAAATGTAAAGCATGCTTAAATAATTTGGACTAATTAGTGAAGGAAATGAAGGGGAATATATATAATAATTAGTCTTATTTAGTCCTCTTTGAGGACCAGATTAAATAATTGTTAGAGAATAAGAAAAATGATTCAACGACTTTCTAGGGTCTGAGCCAGATGTCGAGTGTGTTTGAGGTGGAGGCACTCCTACGAATGCTTAATTAGAATATCAGATGAGAGTGAGTGTAGAGCTTGAATAATTTATCATTCAAATAAATTATTGATCTAGATAAAGTTTTTGAAGCACTAAAAAAGAAAACTCAACCTTCTGAGGGTGAGTGGACATCCCTACAATCCACTCTCCAGAAGCTTTGATCTAGGGGTTAAGCTTTTACCTTTTTGGTTTTAGGCTGCAATCTAGAGAATATCAAGTTCTTCCTCCATAGGTGAAGGTCCCCTATGAGCAAGTATAAATTTTGTAGTTTTTGATGGGAGACATCAATTGAATAATGCAACAATCACCCATGATGCAGGGGGTTTCCTTTTATTCCTTGTAGTTTATTGTTTAGGCGACATTCACTCTATTTTTGGCTAAATAAGGTTTTCACATATTACTCCACATGTTGAGGCAATGCTTATTTCTCCCACCCAAGGCTTTTGTTTCCCTTTTAAGTAGTGCTAGTAAAACAAATTGCAGCTTCACACATCATTATGAAAAGGAGGAGGCAAAGGTAGTTTTGTAAGTTCCCCACAATGTGCCACTTGGCACAATGATGCTCCCCCAAAAGCTTTCCAATTTTTAAGTTGTATATTAGAGTGTCATTGGTTAGTTCCATTGAAAGGGGGCCCGCCATGAAATTATTTTCAAAACAAAATGAAGATGTTCCACTTGGCACAGCAACACTTATTAGCTAATAGGCTATTTATGTTGGGAGACCACACCAGGATCTCCCCCAGTCTGATGTCAGGATTTGCTAATCGATAAATGGAATAGTGCAAATCATTGATAGCTTTGGTCAAAAGCGTTCTTGGTAGTTTCTTGAGGTTCAGACAAAGATAAACTCCTTGATGACACCAACAGTGAAGTGGATGTCCTCCTTCACCAGTTTCTCGGTTGGAGTTTTGGCCACGCACCAAATCAAGCAATTTCCAAAATATGTTGGAGGCAAAGGCAGTTTCACACGACCTCTATAATTAGCCAGCACATAGAAATAAATGGGCTCTTCCTTTGGGATCTCCTGAGCTTTGATTACGCATCTCCAAAACTATGAGGCCACTACAAAAAATGAAGTAGACTTCCACGTTCACTCTTTCAAAGCTGCAATTCTCTCTCCTATAAAACAAAATGTTTTGTATACAATCTCTATTTTCTTATCCACTTTTTTCTGGATGCTATTTTCATGCTTCTATGGATTGGTAGAACTAATTCCTTTTGTGTCATCTCACATAAACTTGTAAATCTACACCTTGTTAATCCTTTGATGGGCCTTGTAAGATATCCCCATCGTCGTCTCATGTTATGCTTTGAACATTGTCCTAATTTGGAGGGGGGTTTTGAAATAGGAAGGCTTCTGTTGCACTCTGCCCACAATTTCATAAAATGCCAAAATGAATTTTCATCTACTATAGTATGATGAAATGCACTTCCTATAAAAATTCCCCCTCCCTCAAATCTTGTGACCTGCAATAACTAGTGATTATTTGATCTAGAAACCCCCAAAAAGGGGTACGAAACATTTAGATCATGACTCACATTTGAACTAAAATTGTAGCTATTTACCTGAACTCCTAGGCTATGGCCCATGATTGTTATGCTCAAATTTTTTCCCTTGTACATTTTTACTAGTATTTTAACCTCTGCATGTATTTTCTCCTGTGCATTGGATTTGGTGAAGCGGTAGTTTTTCTTGTTGGTGGTGTAGAGATTGAGAAACCCCAACTCCACTTTGACATGGGGATCGGGATGATTGGAATGGAAACCCACGAGTTTGAGGAAACCTAACGCTGCCAGGGAGAACTTTATGGAAAAACAAAATTGGTCTGTGGTCAATGGGATCATTTCTTATCGACTATTACATTGCACATAAATATTGTGTAACTGCTAGTTTAAGAATTGCTTGAGATTTGTTCAGTCTTGGCTTGTGCCATTGGGTGGAAAATGAAAAGGGGCCTATAGGTTGGAACAACTTAGATAAAGGTAAAAATGTACACTTGGTGACACTACACTCTTTTTGAGTGATAAATACTAATTTTGAAAGTAAATATACACTATTGGGTGTTTTCTTATGGGGTTGAAAATTACATAGGCTAGACACATGTTTTCGTTGCATGTCTTTGAAGAAAAATAAAAGTATTTTCAAAGGTTGCATGATGGTTTGATATAGTAGCCATGTCTAGTGAAAGTAATCATCAAGGCATTGGTGTTGGCAAGAGACACTACAATTTTTTTTGGTGTTGTCATTGATGGAAACCCTTGTTGGTGTTTAGATCTACATGACATCATTTTCTCATACCAACAGAAAGATTGAAGATAGTCAAGGAAGAATAGAGCATCTGGCTATTTTGTGTTCCTCAATTCACTTGTAGATTTTATGTTGTTATTTTGAGTTGTGGATCTCATGGGAGGTCTATCAGTACATTTCTTGTGTTATCCAAAAATCCCAGTGCCTTGTATCATGTTGTGTGTAAGTTTGGAGATTTGGTTGGATATTTTATGTTCATTAGTTTTTTGTGGCTGACCCAAGTGTTATAACATGTCACAAATATTCGAGGAGTGTTTATTTGAATTATTTTGTGTTCGATCATCTTGACTTGGGTCCACACTAAGTCATGGCCAATTGTTGTGGATTCGCATTGAATATAACTCATGATTTGAGCCAATAGTTGCAAATATTCTTAAGTTCTATTGCCGCTTACTTGTTGTGATTAAATTGCTATTCGTGGATATATAAATGATCTATTATATCATTTTGATATGTATGTATGGAATTTCAATGTGTATTGCGAATACCAGAAGGGTAATTGAGTGATTTTATGCACAGTTTCACTTGTGCATAAATATTTTGTGGTGTGAGTCAGAGCAAAAGTACATAATCAATTAGAAGGATAGAAGATTGACTACTAAGCCTAACTGGAACTATAATCAAACATTTATAGATGCTATTCTCTAAGTTCATTCTTTTGGATCTAATCCAAATCCTTGTAAGGTAGTGTGCCTTCCTATTTTGAGCAATGACCTCTAGATAGTGAGCCTAAATGCAAGTGCATTCCCATATTGTAAATTTTTTTAGTATACATAGATTATATTGTGGATTGACCATCCATCGTGGTTTTTCCCCTAACAAGGTTTCCATGTAAAAATCCTTGTGTTATGGTGTTGTGGTTATTTCCTTTTTGTTTTTGCACATTACTTTTGGTTGAATTTTTTATGTGGGTTAATGATCAGAATAATAAAGTTAATTTTTGTGGAACATTGATTCACCCCCCCTCCCTCTCAGTGTTACTTGTTTCCAACAATTGGTATCAGAGCTAGTCCCTCGAAATAATTCTAATAACTTGGGGAGATCTTGGAGAGTGATTTCAATGGATTCAAGCAATCTTCAAGAACAACTCTTGGTGGCCCTAGATGATCTTGACCGGTCAAAATCTGAGAAACGGGAACTGCAAGAAAGTCTTGAGAATGTAGAGAAATTCATCTAGTCATTGAAAGAAAAAATCAATGAATCAAGGGAGAAAAGAAAGGAATTATGTACTCAACTTAAGCAGAAGAAAAAAAGCATGGAAGATGAAAAACTTAGTCATGACTTGAAGGAGAAAATAGAAGAATGCTAAAAGTTTTCCAAAGAAAATGTTGCCCTGAAGTGTGAGATGGAATCTATCATGATGAAAATGACCAAGGAAATTGAAGATAAAAAGAAGAATGAAGAAAAGCTTTCTCAATCCTTGAAAGAAAAATCTGATCAATGCAACTAATTGGACAATGAATTGGAACAATCTAAAAACAATGAGGAAGTGCTTGAAAAACAACTTGATGATCTCAGAGATGAACTTACTACTACAAATGAGTACATGGAGAAATTCAAAGCTAGTTCAGCCAAGCTTGATGAACTGATTAAAGGTCAAAGGACTGATGGTGACAAGTGACGTCTTAGTTATGAGGAAGTTGACAGTTCCAGATCTGGACAGAGGAACTATGGACAAAGGAATTCTAGACAAGGAAGATTTAGGATAGGAAATCAAATAAATGGAGCTAGAAGAAATTTGGTAAGACAACCAAATGCTCAGAGATTCAATGGTTATTGTTTTACTTGCAATAAATTTGGCCATATGGCTTCTCAGTGTAGAAGCAAGATGAATCTAAGTGGACCATCATTCTCAGGTCAGTACTTTAATTGTAATAAGTTTGGTCATAAGTCCAATGAGTGCAAAAATGTGATAAACCACTTTCATAGAGATATCATATGCTATGCATGCAATAGACTTGGGAATATTGCTAATCAATGTAGATCAAGGAAAAATTAGTGAAATAGTTGGTCTGAATAGAGAAATGTTGTGTGTTACAACTGCAACAAATTTGGCCATATTGCTAGATTCTGTTTGAACAGAAGAAGTGAAGTAAAACAAAACATGCAACAGGATGTCAAAGGAAAAGGTAAAGTCACTATAGATGTGATCAGGAGGAAAATACAAAAGAAATGGGTGAAAAAGAAACCCTCTATTGAAAGAAATGTGACTACACCAGAATCTGCTTCTGGTAATTCCTCCGAGAATTAATTTTAGGCCTTTGGCCTAGGGGGAGCTAACAAGAAAATCTCTTAACCCCCTGCCAATAACTGACAGCGGAATGTGGATGGGTTCAGTAAGTGCCCAGATGCTATTTAGATGGTTTTGAACCAATTGGAGAAGGTATTATACAATATGGGAGATCCGTAGAAGAATTATTTGTCTCAGTACATGAAAATAGGGTAATTGGATGAACTAGGGTAAAATCATTTATTACGAAAAAAGGGTTAGTTGTGCGAATGATAAAAATCCATTTTTATCTTTCATTTTTCACTTTGTATTTTGGAGAAAAGAAGTTTGGAAAGCCCTGGAGAGAACTTTGTTGAGTTGTGGCAAGATTCAAGTGAGAAAGATTTAGTGATCAAACTTCAATCTGATGAAAAGGTATTTATTAGAAAAACCTATGAATTTGTGAATTTGAAAAAATGGCCACTCCATTGGTAGTAGAGGTCAAGGATAGACCCCATCCAAAGTTTAAGTTGCATCCTTATAAGTATGTTGAGACTGAGCCCCTTAGTGCATTTTCATCTGTGTTGTACAAAGTTTTGCATACTGAAGACATTAGGGCTTACATTCTTGCTAATACTGAAGAGTTGGAAACTTCACAAATAATGAATTTGTATTCCAATCATATACTTGGAGAGGACTTCATTTTCAAGCTAGAATACAAAACCCTAGAAGAGAAGTTCACGCAATTTGTGAAATTTCCCATATTTGAGGAAAGCGAATGGGTTCGTTACATTTTGAGCCGTGTTCATGTCAATTTCATGTGGTTGAATGTACCTTTCAAGATCACAAAAGAGGCTATAAGTGTAGTCACTGGTCTAAATTCTTCTGGTGGTCTACCCATTTTTAAATCTGTAAAGAATCAGACGGTTACTGATAAAACCTATGCAACATTTGATAGAAGGGCAATGCAAATTGAAGATATTGTTGAAGTGGATATAAAATTTGCATTAATGGTCATTGGATACAAGGTTTACCACTCCAACCAGGATAATTCAGTATCCAGTATGGCCATTTATGCAACCTATTAGATGGTAGAAAATGTAGATTATGATTTGTGTGAGCTGCTTAGAATTCAATTGATAGAGAATTTGAATAAGATTAAGGACAAAAAGAACACTTTTAAATATGGTAATCTACTGTTATGTTTGTTATTTTATTTCATGAATGAGATTTGGGGTGTTGGAAAAGTTCATTGACAAAGGAATCAGCCTGTAGCTATACAAATATGATATTTTTTGTTTTGAAGCGATGATAGATAGACCAAGAATACTGCCCTCTAGGGTTACTTCAAAAATTTCTAGAATATGATACAGACAAGAGAGAGAATCCCTACTTCAATTGTGGAGAAATAGAAAGATACAATCTATTTCACAATGGATATTGATAAATTCCTAATGGAAGTTGTTGATCCTAGAACAATATGGATCATTCCTATGGGATATGAAGTTGAGGAGAAAATCTTGGAGATGTATGCAAAACATTTGTTGAGCAAACCTCTGAATCAAGCAGAAGAAAGGTTTGGAACCTATGCAAAAAAGAGCTTGGAAGTCCATGATCAGCTAAAGAAGCCTAAAATAATTAGAAAAGTAAGGAAATAAGTGGAATTCTTTGTAGAAACAATGGGGATGTCTATAGAAAAGGTAAGAGAAGCCAAAAGAAAGAGAGAAGAAGCAGAAGCTGAGAAAGGGAAATAACCTAAGATTTGAAGTTGCTAGTCCAACAACACCCTTTGCCCTTACTAGATCAACAAGTATTTCTCCTACAAGCTATTAGTTTTGTGATCAAATATTAAAAGCATATTTAATTCAAATTCAAACAAATAGACACTGCATATACCCTTGGAAAACCCTCCACTTGAGGGAGAAAAACCCAACAAAAATATATCACTTAAATATTGAATATCAAACAACAATGATCTTTACAATGAGGCTAATAAAAAGCCAAACATCAACACCCACAACTTGATGCAATAACAAATTATTATCTTGCTCTTTCTAGTTATTGAATTCAGCCTCCTTGAAGAACTTCAATCTACTCTTGAACCAATTCACACTTCTCTATGAACTCAAACTTGTGTATGAAGGAATGAATGTAATTGATTCCTTGATGGAATGAAGTGATCTCATATATATACAATGTGGATAAGAGGTCACACCTCTTCATGAATAAATTCGGCTAGATATGAAATATATTTTCAAGTAAATGGGTGTGAATATCATGGAGGGTTAGCCCAAAATAAATAATAATAATTTCCCAAGTGAAGCACCTCTTCACTTAAATAATTGCAATAAATAAATAGTCGTTAGGCTATATGAAATTTATTGAACACAATGCAACGAAAAAGTATCTATCCTGAAGCTACAACATCAACACTCCCTCTTAGCTAGGGAGAAATACTTTTGATAAACATAGTCATGGAATCTTCCAACATGACACCCACAATGGCTACATCCATATGTGGAAAATAACACATCACAGAGTCACTCAACATGATATCTACCATCATGACTACTCCCATGTATGGAAAATCATATGTGCACAAGTTCCCATCATAGAATCACTCAACGTGATGTCATCATCTCATCATGATGTTCACCATGGCTACTCCTAGAGGGTGAATAAACACAAGTACAATAAAATCATCATGGACTTTCTCATGTGATGTTGTCATGGAGTCACTCAACATGACATCCACCATGGCTACTCCCAGAGGATGGAAATAAGGGATTTCACCTCAAATTTCTCCATGATAGAGAAAGATGCATTAACAAGGGCTTACACCTCAAATTCCTCTATCTCTGAGGAAAATGCATTAACAAGGGATTACACCTCAAATTCCTCTGTCTCTGAGGAAAATGCATTAAAGAAAATCACTTATGTTGAGTCTCTCTCTCAACTAGATCTTCATTCTCCACAACTCCAAGATTGTCTCAAAAGTGCGCAAACTTTTCTTTATAGAGAGGCCTTGTGAGAATGCCTATTGTTTGCTCATTAGTACAAATGTATCTCAATTGGATGGTTTTCCTCAATACCATTATATCTCTAATGATTTTCCAAACAATCCTACACAGAGCTTTCAAAGCCACACTACTTCTCAAGCTACCACACAAGCTACTTGATATACTCGGCCTCTGCGGTGCTCAGTACCACTGGAGACTACTTTTTGATACACCAAGAATTCATCGTAGACCCAAAACTAAGGAAACATACAAAGGTGCTCTTCAAATTAGTCACACTCCCTGCCCAATCAGAAACAAAGTATCCTTGCAGCTTTAGGTCTGCACTGGAAGAGTATCTAAAGCCATATATAGTTGTTCCCCGCAAGTATCTCAGCATATGCTTCACTACAACTAGATGTATTTTCCTAGCTTCATGCATGAACTGACTAAGTGCACTCATTGCATATAAAATATCAGGTCTAGTACTGACTAGATACATTAATGATTCAATCAATTTCCTATACATAGTAGGATCTACCAAATCTGGAATAGGTTCATCCTCTTTTGCAAATTGGTCTCCATCGGAGTAGGAATGGATTTTCAATCCATTATATCAAATATCTTCAAGATGTCTAGGGTGTAATTTCCCTTGAATTTCCAAGAACTTGCATTAACCTTCTAACCTTATCATCCAAGATTTCCTGTAATGCTTGCCTTAGAGAAATGGTTTCCAGCACACACATCTAGCACTAATGACTTGCAAGAGTTCAGGATTGTCCTTCTTGACCTCATCTTGGATCACCCTATCTGGAATAGGTTTGCAGAGCTACCAATGTCAAATCCAGATTGAATGTCTTGTTCAATTCTGATCTCAGCAGCTAAATAGGTCTTCCAAGAACTTAGCACTAGGCCTTGCAACACTGCAACCTAGTGAGACACAAAACTCCCTCTTGATCCCTGCCTCAAATATTGCAAAGAAGTCTTTTAGAATCTGAATCCTATTCTAGGACACGCTCACAACTTGAGCCTTGAATCCTCAAAGTTTGACTCCCTTTGAATATCATTTCTTCCTTTTTCAAAGTAACTAATCACAATGACAATCTTGTAGTGGTTCTTCTTGTTTTGTGTCTTCATCTTTCTCAATCTTCTTGTTGATGCAAACTCTCCATCCAAGGCAGACCCAGCCTTGTGCCCTCGAGAGATGACTATAGTTGTGTGTCGCCAACTCAACCTTATGGCAGCAAGTTGAGTCTCTAGTTTTTAGCCTGTGTTGCTTCCTCATAGGATGCCTCAAGCTCTTTCTCCCTTGAATTCTCAGATAATTAATTCATCATTCAATTTCTTCTCAATCCAACCTGCATTTTAAAGGATTAATAAAATTTTATATAAAATAAAAAATCTAATTGCAAGTGAAGTGTGTAGTGAATATTAAAATATCAAATTAAAGGGATAAAAGGACTTATCTTTATTTATTCTGATATCTCTTTCTTCCATATTTTACTCCTCTCAAAAGTGCTAATCTCAACACAACAAAAGACAATCTGCTCAACTCAGATTTCTCAGACACATTATGCAGCCAACATATACAACATAGAACTAGGTCTCTCAAGGCACCATCATAGTCCATGCACATAGATAATGGTATCGATGTGACCATCCAATCAAAATGAAATTGTAGTTCTCTTTTCATCTCAGAGTGACACTCAGAGATCTTCACAATTTGCAAGGAATAATGGTATCTCCAAAGGATCTTGTCCTAGTGATCACTATTCAAGAGAAACCATAATCTTTACTAAACACACATGATTCAAATAACCAATTTCAGATTTGCACAACTTAGAAAACTGAATTTCAGACTAGAAGGTGATTTCAAAAATACAATCAAAGAATACTTATCTCTTTAAGGATTTTGATAAATGCTAATCATTGTACTCAATATAATTCATTGCTCTTACACTCAGATCAGTCCACAACCTTCCTTTGATAAGTTCATGACTTGATCATAGGCCCATGTCTCAATATTAATAGTAAATCTTATGGAACAAGGTATATGGAAACAAATCTCTCACATCAATTCCTTCCCTAAACTCATCCTCATAAGTTCTTGATAAGTTCTTATACATGAAACCCCTTTTAGCAGAAGGACCATTTAACATAACATTGAGAGATACATTCAAAAATGTTGCTTCCACTTGATGAACTTCCTAATCAAGTTGTTGTTCACTGTCTGCACAAAAAAAACTATATAGTAGGTCAAATTTTGCTTCTTTCAAACCCTGCCAATTGTCCTTTACGCTTTCAACAATGTCATTTGACCTATGAGCCTAATTATTGCTTCACGATTCATATGATACAAGAGTCATGTGGCTAGGTAATGACACCAATATGGAATTATATAACAACAAACTTAAATCATTTGCTAATCACAAGAGCATGATCCCGATCTTCTTGGTACATAGCCTTTGATAAAAACTGTTAATTGAATGTAAGCAATGATGGAACCATGGGCCTGCTATAGCAAATCGATGTCCCACAAATCTGATGTGGAGTCCTCAAAGTTAGACACCTTCCCACAATACTCATTCACTGTTGTGGTTTGACGATGGAGTTGTTGACTGAGCCTTCTAGTATGAGCAATGAAAATCGTGAGTGTTTTCCAAAGAAAAATTGGGATTGTACAATTTTCAAAAACCCATAATACTTCCAAAATTTAAAACAATCAGACAATGGCTTAAACACAGTTCCAATTTGATTTACTAAATTTTGATGCAAATGGCCTCAGAATAATAGCATGAAAAACTCAATTGAATATTTATTACAATTGATAGATTATCTAGAATCAAAATTCTCCTTACATTGCAATAATATGATTTCTTGAATTCCATGAGAACATGGTGTCGTCTGACACCAGATATTCATCCGATATAACTTTGTAGATAAGCACGACTCCTTGTAGTGTATTTTGTGTGATATGTAGCTAGCACCAGTGTCTTAGTCTTGAGTGATGCACAACTTCCACTCAACATATCTCAGCATAAGGAGACTCCTGACTCCTATTTTTGCATCTATAGCTTTCCCTCCATCAACAGCAATAACATTGACCAAAGAAAATGAACACGACCACTAGTCAATATAACAAATTTGATTACTTAAATTCTTCCATGAAATCCACAAATTTGATTGGATCTTCACACAAAATTGGATTTGATACTGTGTTAGTTTTATGATCAAATATTAAAAGTAGATTTTAATTCAAATTCAAACAAATAGACACTACATATACCATGGGAAAACCCTCCACTTGAGGGAGAAAAACCCAGCAACAATATATCACTTATATATTGAATATCAAACAACAATGATCTTTACAATGAGGTCGATAACAAGGCCAAAGAACAACACCACAACTTGATGCAATAACAGATTATTATCTTGCTCTTTCTAGTTATCAAATTCAGTCTCCATGAAGAACTTTGATCTTCTCTTGAACCAATTCGTACTTCTCTATGAACTCACACTTGTTTATGAAGGAATGAATTTAATCGATGCCTTGATGGAATGAAGTGATCTCATATATATACAATGTGGAGAAGGCGTTTCACCTCTTCATGAACAAAGTTGGCCAGATATGAAATATATTTTCAAGTAAATGGGTGTGAATATCATGGAGGATCAGCCCAAAATAAATAATAATAATTTCTCAAGTGAAGCACCTCTTCACTTAAATAATTGCAATAAATAAATAGTCGTTAGGCTATATGAAATTTATTGAACACAATGCAAGGTGGAAGTATGTATCCTGAAGCTACAACATCAACACAACCAAGCCTAAGCAAAATCATGATAAGGCTTTCAATAAGAGGAAGAAAAACAAGAGCACAAGAACCTATGAAGTTGTCTTAGAAAGTGAGGAGACTGAGTTTGATGAGGTTGTGAAAGAAATAAATTCTACCGGCACCCAGACTGCAAAGGTAACCAAAAGAAAATCTTCTATGGAAGAAGTCAAGGTAAATAAGAAGGAAAAAATTGACATACCAAGTATGACAGTTGAGGAAGTTGAAAATGCTATTGTCAAAGATGGGAACCTTAAGCCCCTCTACAAGTGGTATGAAACTTTTGAAAAAATAGGTCAGAGAATTCTTGAAGATGCAACAATAAAACATTTGAACATTTTCAATAAATTTCTTGTTGAAATTATGTCTGGTTTACCCAAGAGTCTGTATAATGTTTTGGAGGCTAGAAGAGTAACTACTAGAATGAAAGAAGAGAATATGAGAAAGAGAATTCTTGTAGACTTATGTCCATAAATGTCTATTGAGGAGATGGATTCACTCCTGAACAAAGCTAAAAAGGAATTCAAAATAAAAATAAGGGTAAACAAACTTATGATTGGTGAAACTAATGTTGTTGTTGAAGAAACCAAGAAAATCCTGGAAGCATATCCGTCAAGAAACTAGATCAATGTTGAAGAAGTGAATGTTGAAGAAGTTGCATCTAATCATGTAAACGAGGAGGAGAATGTGAATGTATTTGATCCTCCAAAATTTGAGGGTATTTAGATTCCTCC